>JAKSZP010009675.1:0-70972 GCA_022478985.1 Massospora cicadina
TTTCAACGAGCCATGGACACTATCCTCATTGACATGAAGCTGTCATGTCTTCATATACCTTGGTGATTTCAATGTTTTCTCACAAACCTTTTCTGAGTAACTTGATCATCTAGAAGCAGTATTCCGCCGGCCTGTTGAGGTGAACATCAATATTAAGACTTGTAAATGTAACTTCAAGGACCACTTGGAACACACTGGGTTTGCGGTAGACTCCAAAGGGCTGAAGCCACAGCTGGCCAAGGTAGAGGCCATCTGAAAAATGACTACACCAACCAGTAAGCATGACATACAAGTACTTTGGGAATGGTTGGTTACTATCTGGCACTTCATACCTTACTTAAGCTGTTTTTATGGCCTAATATTTAAGTTTTTTAAAAAAAGATACCATGTTCAAATGTATGGAACGCCATCAATGGTCCTTTGACACAATTTGGACAGCGCTGATCAGCGTGCCAGTGTTACAATATCAAAATTTAATAAAGAGTTTATCATTCAGACAGATGTGTCCCTTTCCACTGTTGGACATTCCTTTATTATAAAGATGAGGAGGAGAAGCACCCAGTGCCTTACTGCAGTCATAGCCTGAGCTGCCATGAGCGTAATAATAATGTGACTTAGCGGGAGTCCTTAGAAGTAATTAATGCGTATAAACAATTTAGTGTCTAAACTGCATGGAGTGAATATTTAAATTCATAAAGGATCATGAGTCATTATGCTGGTTACAGAACCTTAAGGAGCCTGAAGGGCGTTTAGCCTGATGTGCCCTCAACTGCAGCCATATGACTTTGAGTTCCTCCACCAACTAAAAGCAAAGCACCAGAACGCTGACTGTTTATCTAGATTGGCAACCATTGCTGTGACAGTGGATCTTAGCAATGTGATGTTTGATAAGATGATCAGCGAGAAATACGATGATGAACCACCCCAAGTGATAAAAGCACTTAATGAAATGTGAGCATATACCTTACAATGAAATGGGAAATGATACAAGCGGATTGGCAAATCTACAGGAAACATTTTGCAACCCTCAGCATGGCCTGATATTATAATGAGCGCACATAAGGCAGAAGGACATGGTGGTATGCGCAAGACAATAGAAATGCTGCGCCCAAGCTATTACTTATAAAGCATGAAATTTGTCATGCTCAAAACTATTTCCTGTTGTTACCAGTGTCAAGGGAAAAAAGCCGTTCTTCCAGAAGACAAAATATTAGTTGTGAAACTATACTTTGCTTGGCATGCGGTTTCCTTTGGTGTCATTGGCCCTCTACCAACAGGAGCTAACTTTTCCAAGTACATTCTTGTGGCTATTAACCACTGACCATGCGTATTAAAGTACTAGTGATATGGGATTTGGGGGTGTCCACAGTGGCCAAGTTTGTAATGAAATGTATAATTCAGCAACATGGCTGCCCTCAGCTCATTCTTACCCTTATTGAATTCAACTTTTCCTCAAACATCCTTAAAAAGTTGAATGAACTTATAGGCAACTGCGGGATTCTGATGACCTCATACCATCCTGAGTCCAATGGAATGCTCAAATAGGTCAAGGGGTCATTTGTAAACATTTCCTGGAAGCTGGTAACTTATAGACCCTCTGATTGGAGTTCCCTTCTGTCTACCACCATCTTTGCTTACAATACCATCTATCATTTCGCCATGGGGAAGAGCCCCATTCAACTATTATATGGACGACACCCCACTCCTCAGGCATTGCTCTATTTGTGCATAGAAGACACTTTTTTTGGATCCCATTATTACTTAAAAAATTTAGCCAACATGTTGATCAAGTTACAAATGGAAGCATACTATTTCATCTTTGCTAAAGAGATTAAGAATTAGGACACCAATCAAGTACGGTATAGTGGGGTAGCTTAATTCCATAAGGAGAGATGGTTTTGTTCCATGACCAGCACAGTTTGAGTGGAAAAACAAGAAGTCAACACCTAGCTTTGTCCGTCCAAGGTAATATAGAAAATGGAATTGATGCCTGCACTAAAAAGACCCAGTGGTAGCCAAATCATTAATCATGTAGACGTGTGGTTTCTCCAAGCATATAATCTATAGGATACAATTGTCCACTCAAAGGGGGCGGTATTGTAAAGATTTTAATATGACTGGAGTAACATTCTGAAAGAGATATGGCAAATTGGTGATAATCCGCCAACTAGCTTAATTTTATATATGAGTATTTGAGTGCCTTAGAATGAGGCGATATTAGGATATAACAGATTAGTATTAGATCAACTATAATTAAGGCAATAAGGCAGTGTTGACATTTGACAAATATTAATTTAAATCGCCTCAAACTAAGGCAATATAGAATTTAAGAATATCATTCTAAACCTATAAGGATATGTCTGAATAGAATAGTTTAAACTAAGGGAAAGGTATCATCTGAAGTCACTAATATATAATTGAGTTTTGGTGATTGTAAGAAGAGGTTGTTAGTATTTTAGAGAGAGAAACAGCGAAAAATTTCTGTAATTATTAAAAAGATGTCACGGGGCAATTTCTCCTATTTTATTATATCTTCAAGTTTGTTTGGAGGACCAACAATCACATATCGTCTGTCCATTGTTCATTGGGTTTGACCTGTGTGACCCTTAAGATGTATCCCAATGGTATCAACAAAAATTATAACAGGGATTATACGTTTACTTGGAAAAAGAGATCCCTTAGAAGTCCACGTATTCAAAAGTCAAAAGTCTTTTTATTCTAAGTGTACATACTGTGATAATTTTGTAGCAGAAAATTGAGCTCACACTATTATCAGATATGGGCGCCCCAGTCAACAAGAGTTCTAATAAGTTGGTGGCAAAGTTGGTGTTAAACCCTGATTCAGAGCATCCGATGGTTATGGGACTGCTGGAGAAGTAAACAGCTTCTTAGAGAGCGCACAGCACGTTACCTTTGAAGTTTGGGTAGATTATTGTCATAGCCCCAGCAATAGTGCTACCAAAAAATAATTTTGATCGGTTAATTGGAACTTCTTTCATGTGAAACTTTGAGCTGACATTGGATGACGGTGAAGACCTTCATGATTTTTGGGCAGTGGATACCGATTTACTTTACCTCCAGTGGAGTGCTAAAGATTTGATGCATATGGGACATATCAGCCTTACATATAGCAATAGGTGTTTCAGTTCGCTACCATCAGCTAGAGAGCAAGGCCTGGGCCCTCCCCAGCAGATATACAAATATCAAGGGCAGCCACTCAGAGCTGCTGGGCCTTTATCCATCCCAGTCAGATATCAAGTAATGGTAAACACTGAGTTTATAATACAAGTACCAGCTTGGCTCTATGGGGAGGACATTGGGCCATTTCACCAATTGCATCTTGATCCTCATGTAGCTCCAGGCATTATACTCCCTGGACATGAGGAGATCATGGGTTTGCTAGCAAAATTAAGAAATGAACCATTGCAAATACTGGCATCAAATAATGCCTTATTTACTATTGACTTCAGTTGAGGTGTTCTTTGAAACCTGAGTTCAAGTTGATGGATGATATTGGTTTGTCTGTAGAGCCGCAGCACAGCATAATGGTGGTGGTACCACATGAATATTTATTGAGGTTATCTGAAGAACAAAAAAACTAGGCGATAACTTTATTTTTAGAAATTATAAAAATTTTTTCCTGTTGTGACCATGATTTAGTTTGAGCTTGAGGGTAGTTCATCAATTAGGTACTGTGGATCATACACTCATCAGATCTTTGCCATTCTTCTGATCTAGGGCAGCTGAGGAAGTAGTTACCAAGGAAATTGAAAAAGCTGCTGGAGCAGTTATGCTTGAACCATCAAAGAGTCCTTGGGCTTCTCCCAATATGATTTCAAAAAAAGGACGGTACCAACCAGGTAGTGATAAATTACATGAAGCTCAACAGTATCACCAAAAAGGTCATATCTCTTGCAGCGGATCAACAATATTTTGGATTGATTACTGGGAGTTTGTTACTTCTCAGCAATGATATTTGATATCAGTTACTGGCAGATCAAGTTGCCCATGATGTAAAAAAAGAAATGCGCCAATATATGTCCAAGAGGCTTTTCCAACCGACCCATATGCCTCAAAGGCTGTGTAACGCCCCGCTTACATTTCAATGGAACATGGTTAGCCTTATCAGCGACCTGAAGCTGTCATGCATCCTCAGTTATCTCAATGAACTCAATTTTTTCACACATTCTCTGAGCATCTTACTCATAAAGGTGGAGGTCTTACTCCAGCTTGCTGAGGCCAACATCAAAATCAAGCTCCATAAATGCCACTTCTCTAAAGACCAGCTGGAGTACCTAAGGTTTTTGTAGTATACTAAAGGGGCTTAAACCTCAAATCTCCAAGGTTGAAGCTATTTGGAAAAAAGACTTCTCCGATTAGTAATCATGAAATACAAGTGATCTTGGGTATGGCGGGCTACTACCAATGCTTCATCCCTAACTTCAGTTGTAATGGGGGCCATTATTTGAGAACTAAATAAGGATGCTATGTTTAAATAGACTGAACGCTAACGGCGCTCCTTTAAACCCTTTGGATGGCATTAACCAGTGGACCAGTGATGCGTTATCCAATTTTATAAAAGATTTTATTAACTAGAAGGAAGCATATATTTTTACTGTAAAGGTGGTCATATTGAAAAAAAGAATATGGGGAGGTTCCCTTTGGCAAATTGAAGTTAGAGCTTAAACTGTCACTAATGCAACTATACTGTGACTGAGTGGGAGTGCTTAGCAAGTTCTACGCATATAGGCAATTTAAGATTTATCTTCACGTGGCAAATTTTAAAGTTGTAACTAATCATGTGTGATTATGCTGGTTGCAGAATCTCAGGGAGCCTGAGGGGCGTCTAGCCTTAAGGAGCTCTTAAGCTGTATGTTTACAACTTCGAAATCCTCCATTAACATGGATTAAAACCAAAATGACGATTACTTGTCATAATTGCCAACTATTGCCATTACGGCAGAGCTCAGTGATGTAATGTATGACAAAATGCTCAGCGGAAAATATGACAACTAAATGCCCCAAGTCATAAAATGTATTAGATAGAATAAGGGCCAATACGTTCCAAAAGTATGGAGAATTATTCAAGTGAATTGAGGACACTACCATGAATTTCCCAGGGCCTTTCGTTTGACCAAATATTATTATAAGTGAGCACTGAGCAGTCAGACATGGGGAATATGCAAGATCCTGGAATTGTTGTGGCCTCAGATCTACTGGGAAGGCATGCAATTTGACATGTTAAAAATGAATTCTTCTGCCACTAGTGCCAAGTGGAGAAGCCGTTACACTAAAAGACTATGTACCAGTTAGTAAAACTGCATTTTGCGTGACATACAGTTTCTATAGATGTTGTGGAGCCTCTGTCAACTGGAGAAAACCAGCCCAAGTATATTCTGGTGGAGATTGACCACTTGACCAGGTGGGTTAAAGAATGGGCAATTCAAAACAAGAGGGTGTAAATTGTGTCTAAGTTCTTGATGGAATTTATAATTCAGCAACACAGCTGTCCACAGTTCACCCTTATTGATAATGGAACCAATATAACCTCTCACATGTTACCCAAGCTAAACGAACTGATGGCCGTTTGCATGGATCAAACCCTGTATCACCCAGAAAAAAATGGTATGGTTGAACGGGTCAATTCAACACTGGTGAACCTACTCTGGAACTTGGTAATAGATAGACCCACTGATTGAAGTACCCTCCTTTCCGCACCCATCTTCGCCTACAACTTCAGCTATCACTCTGCCATGGGAAGAGTCCTTTTCAGTAACTATATGGGAGGCACCCAGCGCTTCTGGCACTGCTCAATGCCTTTTTGGTAGATACCGGCGGAGTGATTCTGAAAGGTTACCTGACTAACTTAACTGACATTTTAATTAAGCTGCAAACTGAAGCGTAATCTGCTAGTTTGGCCAAAAAGATAAAGAATCAGGCCGCCATTCAGGTACAGTGTAGCGAGCTAGCTCAGTTTAAAGAAAAAGTGATGGTTGTGATCAATGATCAGTATGTGTTACGTTGGAAACATAAGTTGGCCAACATCTGTATTGATCCATTTGAAATGACTAAAAAACGGGTAGCAACGCCTACACTATCAAGGACCTTACAGGCGGTCAAATTTTTAATTGATTGCACACAAAGTGTCTTTGGGCGTCTAACAATAGGGGACTTATTGTCCAGTTAAGGGGGATAATGTCAAAATTCTGATATAAATGAATGGTAAGCCCAAATAGCTATGGGAGATTGGCTAAAATTTGCTGACACCAATTACTAGTTTAAAAATATTTGAGCGTCTTGGGATTAGGCGATATTGGGTCAGAATGAATATTTATTGGATCACCTCCAACTAAGGCAATAAAGTGATGTTGACATTTATTGAATTTCTAGTAGATCGCCTCAGACTAAGGTGATAGTGAATTTAGTAATAGCATACTCTGCAAGAGCCAATAAAAATATTTTGGAACTGAATAGTCTAATCCAAAGGAGTGGTATTGACAAGAATTACTGTTATATAAGTGAGATGGGACGATTGAAGGGAGGATATTGTTGGTTGGTAGAGAAGAGTAGAGAGGAGCTGAAAGAATCTACTATAAAGTATTATATAAAATAAAGTATCGCTGAAGTAATTGCTTCATATTTTATAATACCAATTAAGTTTTCTTGAGGACCAACAATCTCCATATTGTCCATTCATTGCTCAGTAAAATCAACACTGCGCAAAAACCTTTTGTTGTATCCCATCCATATCACCAAAATTACAACATCCAGTCAGTTTACTGACCACATTATTGATAAGCCTGAAGAGACCCATCCCTGAACCCACGCGCATTGTATGGATGTCATGACATAATCTCAATGACCGTCCCAGCTATACTGCATGCCAACAGCAGGGCTGGACCCAGGACAGCGCCAAAAATGAGGCGAACGCTAGCCTAGCTTGATACTCAAGATCATAATCCAAATCTGGATTTTAAATGTGTATATAAGATAAAAAGTATTTATATAATCAACTAGATATGGCACCCTAAAAGTTTTTTATTGACTATAATCATTTAAAAAGATAATATTAAATTATAAATTATTGCCTTTCACCAAATATAGCAATTGCAAACCCTTAATTATATTTCTCCTCATTCATAAACTCTCAAGTGTTGACCAGATTATCTTCTGTGAAGTATCAATATCACATTTGATCATTAAGAGGAGTTTTTGAGACGCCATTGTTGCATTCTGCTGGATCAGTCTCCACTCTTTTTTAGCATTAGTGGTGTCCAACCCAAAAAGGGGGAAACGCCAAGCATCTTTATTTGCACATGGCCAAACAAAGGGATTATTAGAAATAAGAATTCTAATATGGCACAACAGCTAACAGCCTAGGAAGCCATATCAGATGGTTTTGAAGCTTTGGAAACCTTTTGTTTAGCGCCTGATTTAGCTGGTGGACCATGGCGGATAGCACAGGGGTTGGGGCATTAGAAGAATGTGGCATAAGGAGGTAGAGCTGGGGGTTATCTTCGTTGATGAAACCAGCATTGTCCATTGCCTCAAGATATTGAGCAATTTGATGCTCAGCAAAAGTGATTCAAGCATGCACACAAGTGAATGACTTGATGTGCTGTCAGGTTTGAGGTCATTAGGATCAAACAACAAAAGTTTTTGCCACATCAATGCATGCGCAACTCACACCAAAACTGAGCTCTTAGATTCATTTTTAGCATCTTTTTCAAACTAATGAGGGAAATCACTCTAAACCTAGATTTTAGATTGCTTACCTTTAACACCTAATTACAATCAGTTATTGTAATAATCCATTTCATCTTAACTGACCTTTAGTTTCTTAATGGAATCTGAGACTTCATTATCTAGATCACTGTTCAGACCAGGCTGCGCCTGACACATTATAATAAGGAGGAAACATGAAAGAAGATATAAAATTTCCAGTGGGAGGCAGTTTTACATTAAAAGATTTTTTGTTCAGCATCTGGGAGACAGTTAAAGGGCCTGCCCTCTAAAAGGCCAACTGTGGCATGGCACTCTGAGATGCAAATTCTTGGCATCAACCATACTAAATCACATACTTGAAAGGCTTGGTCCGTACAGAGCTTTTTATCTTCAAATTGTTTTCCATCACTTGTTTTTGGTCAACCGTTGTTGGACCTGGTGTTTCACCTTCTAAATGTATTTAACAAAGTTGTCTGCAGCTGGAATATAACTGAAGATTTTTATCTCAAGGGTGAAGGTAGGATCTTAACCCAAGTTAGCATAATTGGGTGATACCCTTTAGAGGCGTGTTAGGAATTATTGTATGAAAATGAGCCAAAGGGAGATCAGTTGCCCAAATGTCAAGGGATCTAGTAGCATAGCATCAGAGATACTGCTCAAAGGACTGATTGTTCATTTAGATTACCATCTGATTGAGGGTGGTACGCTGATGGAATGTAGGACTTGATCTTCAGAATGTCACATAAAGCTCTTTAGAATCTTGAGGTGAACCGAGGCCCTCTATCACTAATCACCCCCTGAGGTAAATCATACAGATTAGCATGACACAAAAATACTAGCCATCTCTTCCAATTGGATAGTTGTCAAGCATGGGAGTAAGATGGCATAAGTTGTTAAGTGATCCACCACCATGACCGTATCATACCCATAGGATACCTGAAAACCCACAATAAAGTCCACTGAAATTGAGGTCCATGCCACTTCCGACTGTTGAAGACCTGGAGGATCGCATTTCTCCCAATATCGTCATATTTAGAGCGGCACATGTTAAACAGTCTTCAATTATGTGGAGACAAATTTTGTAAGGCCATTCCAATCAAATTCAAGCGTTAATAAGCTGGCATTTTAATACGCCAGAGTGACTCATGGTGGGTGTCAGACATTGTGATTAAAAATGGAGATGATTCTAACTTTACTCTCTGAAAAAATTCCATAAGTAATAAATTGATTGATAAAAGGCGTCATTTCTAAACCTGTATCCAATTTCCAGAGTAATCAACTACTCCCAAAGTGACAGCCTCTAATGAAAATGGACAGCCTCTAATCTCCTCTTGAAAATCATCTTGCTTAGCATCCTGATAGCGGTTTATGAACAATCTGTACAAAAGAGCTTAAGAAGTCCACATCTTTAAAAAAACCATAATTCTATAATTATATGTAGTTTTAAATAATTTTTACATCACATGTTTTGTTTTAAGATCTTTTTGTTAATTTTTGTTAGGTTTTTTCAATACCTGATTATTATAGAAACTACTGCATTTGAAATTACAGCTTCAAGCCTTCCTATTTTTGATTCCTTGGCCGGTTGACTATTTTCCCGCCACCTTATGAGATACTAAACTTGGTCAATTGACTTTCTTCCCATATCCTGAGAAAAAGTGATTCTCACTACAGGAGGCGGTGAGCTGTTACAAGATAGAACGTCTATCACACCATGGGCAATAAATCATCTAAAACAATACCCAAACTCATTCCAGAAGTGTGATTAACTGGTTCACAACATCTAGATACAAAGTAACTCCTCTGCAGCCTGAGTCTTGAGTTCCAGGATAATTTGGAATATTGTCCCTGATGTTCATCGTCATTATCAAATTTATGTCAAAAATATTGGAAGCACTATTAGAAAAGGCTAGATGTGATTTATCTTAATAGTGATTTTTCTCTCCGCTCTAGGGCTTCCATGGTACCATCTAAAATGCGCATATTGTAAGAATAAAACCAATTAGCAGCTGAATAAATAGAACTGTTGGCTACTCTTCTTTGGGAAGAATACTAATCACTGAAGTCTGTCTTCTTTGACAATCATATTTAGAGATTAATTGCACAGGTCAATTATGTGAACAATTCATATTTCTTGATAGATATATATGAGTGATAATAGTTTGGTGATTAAAAACCTTAGTTGAATAAGTAAACCAGATGTGGTTCAGTGCAAAACTTGGAATAATCCAACAAATACTAATTTGACACTTAGGGACTCTTCCCTATTCCAGCTGAAAATGATTCACTCTCAGATTCAGAGGTTCCAAGACTTGTTCCCATCACTTGAGTTGGCAGAGATACACATCAAAGATCTTCTTACTTCTAGGATATTCAATCCTTGTTCTTTATTAAACAGAAGAATCCACAGTTATTGTCTTACAACAATAATTAACTGAGGATTAAAAGAAACTTATTACCCCTATTTTTAATCTTAATAATTCTCTATCTGCTTTATTAATAATTTACTAGTGAGGTTTTTCTTTCCATTTTATCCCACGTTTGAGCAATTTTAATCTGAAAAGCTAAATAAAACCTTCATTGACTTGTTGCAACACCATTACCAGCCAATTATCTAAGCTCCACCACCTGCCACATCAATGTGGTACAGTGACACACCATCTGCTAGCATTTACCATTCATCAGGCAAATTTGTGTGGATAGGCTCATCAAGTCCATCAAATACATCTTGCCGCTATGTCCCACCAAGGTACTTAGAACTACACCTCAAACAAGTCCATCCAACCCGCTCCAAACCTTTAGTCCTACCTCAATCCACATTCTGCTTTTGACTCTGAGTTGAGCATGTATGTCTCTTCCTATGTGCCAGCAAACTAACATTCAGCTGATAACTGCCACTCTGCACTGGCAGGATTTATAGACTTCCGTCCTTACAAGGGCTATTTTCTTTTAAGAACCCCCACTGAAGAGCATGCAGACACAGCAGCATCAACGCCTTTAAATTACAAAGCACACCCATTACCACTACCCAACACGTCTCCCAGATGATACCACACTTGTGGTGACCTTTGAGAATTTCCACTCACACTTTTCCCCTCAAACACTGTATGAGAAGTTGATGTCAGTGCTGTACACTTATGGCAAAGACCCCATACTCCAATTCACTGTCCCAATTAGTGCTGAGTGCCTCTCAGCACCTTGGGCAATGGCCACCATTACCCCCACAGCTGACCATGGCCCTGCACATCCCACCGCATGAATATATCCCATCTGCACATGACCATTTCTTTTAGGCGCTACAACAATAGTAGCACAATTTTTCCCCTCTGCCATGAGTTGGACCTTACTAAAAATCATGTTGATATAATATAAGCCCTGCGAACATGGCCAACTCTTCCCATGAGGCAACATCAAAAGCATTTGAGTTGGGATTTTAGCTGCCTCCACCCCCCATGCTGAGAGCTCAATATATCAGAAGCAAAATCTCATAACTCAAGCCTAAGCTGGCCAATTTACTTTCATGTCTACCAATAAGGACCAGGTTTGGATTATATTCAACCCAAAAAAATTCTCAAACCAAAACTTACCCAACCACAGTCACCTATCACCAATTCAAATTCATGTCAATCAAAATTCCTGGGACTTAATAGATGAAGTGACCAAATCTGGTGAGATTGTCCCACCACTGGATTTTCCTACTGAATTTGAACCTTATCTGAATTCAGACTTTGATGCCCCAGATCCACCCAACTAATATGTCACTAAACCCAATGCTACCCCATTTCCAAAACGACCACCAACTTGCTGAGGCTGCAGTGTCACAACCAAGAATTTCCATTTTTTGTGAAGCCGTAGCAAAATCTGTCACTGAAACTAATAAAGGACTGCACATCACCGTGTTCCCGCTTGATTACCCTAATATTTCAAAAGACAAATCAAACGTTTTTAATGAAACTATCATTACTTTGTCAAACATTTCGCTGAACTGGCAGATTTTTCCATCCATACATGTCAGCAGAGAAAAAATTGCAAAATTACCCAGCTTCGCTATGCCTGCATCTAAGCAGAATATCATGTTTCTGAGCTCATAGAGGCTATGCTTTAGGCCAAATTGTTGACTTCATTCATTATCTACTTCACCTAAACTCTCATCCCACAGATGCCTCAACCCCTTTTAATCAACATTGAACCACTCTTTCAATGCTGAACCTGATGATCTGCCTGATCTTCCTCCCTCTTTGCCATGGTGGGATAAGCAGCTCACCGCTGTGCCACCTGGTAGGTTGTTTTCTCGTTTTTTTGTGTGTCTTACCGCTTTTCTAGGGAGATCTGTTTATTTTTCTGGTTTTTTAGTTTTGGAGTTTCTGTTTCAGTAATTTTTTCCCCTGGTCGACGTACCTTGAATAAAATTAATATAAAATTACTAGTGATTATATCAGAATAATTCATCAATCAACTATTTTGTTGGCACCTCAGCTATGAAATAGCATCCGTTTCTGTTGAATTATCCCTATCAAGTCTCTTGGTGAGATGGTCTTCTCCATCAGGCTAAGTATTCCTCTTTCAGACATCCCAGAGACCTGAAAACGGAAAGAGTTAGAAAACGTGTCCCTAACGTTACCACTTGATCACAGCAAACTAACCACATCTGGCTAGCGACCTGCTTAGGTAATGGGACTATAACATAATTATATCAGGTCAATAAACCACTGATTAATTCACTAACTTCAACTGGCATCATTTGCTTCAGAACTGCTGATTAGATACCCAATAAGCCATTGATGAAATATAACCAATCCCTTTTGGTATACCTAATAGTTAATCAACAATCAACTATCAGATGAGTCAATTCCGTTGGTAACTCTGCCCAAAAAATCTTAAGCATTTGTATGAATTGATCCTCAATGGATCCAAACCTGGCGTATTACCCAAAAATCCCAGAAATTATTAAACTGAAATTCAAGGTCACCAAAATCCAATTCATTCACTAGCAGGACTTATCCCTTAGCTAACCAGTAGATAACCTATGAAGCTGGAAAGGTGGGCAAAAATTCCAACACATCCCCCCTATTGTCTAGATATCCAGTGAGAATAAGATTAGGCAGGAGAATGTCGCCTAAAACCAGGTCGAATGCTTAGTTTCCAGTGAAGCACAGCTGTTCTGAAATCAGCGCTGCTCATGTCAACCTTTGGCCTGCAGTTCTCTTTCTTTTTTCCTCACTCCGCCTTCTCAGAGCATGGTCCTCAAGACCCAATTCTATGCAAATATTACCAGTTAATTTGTAATTATGCTACTCCCAGAAAGCCATTTTCCCCAGACAAGGCATATAACCCTTTAATATATTAAGGATCTTGGTTTGGAGTGTTTACTTCTCAATCTCCCTCCTCATCCTTAACAGGAAGTTACTACCATCAATATCTTTCTTTTATTTAACCGAGGTAAGCCAACCAGGGGATGGGCAGTACTGAATAAACAAAGAAAATAAAGTGATGAAAATAAAGTTGGGCACCCTAGGGTACTCGAGTTGCCCCTGTTGCCAGCGGGACTGCCAGGTATGGGGGTTGGTGCACTACTCCGAGGGGGTTTCCCCTGCTATGGGGCATGTGTGAAGGAAGGGGTCTGTGTGAAGGAACCAAAGTGGGAACCATGATTCTATGAGCGCTTGTTGCCTTGGTCTCATATATCCATAGAGCCAGGCTTGGAAGTGCTCCAATAAGTGGACATGGAACCTGTTGATAACCCCATTAATGGTTGGGATCGTGCCCCTGAACGCATCTAATGCAATTGTGTGGATTGTCCACATTGCAATGGGTATCATTAGGGATTGGAGGGTAGCAGGGATTGGTGACTCAATCTGGAGCGCGAGGAGGCTCTTTGATATAAAAAATTTCTGCTCGTTTTGGATCTTAAGCAGGCGCGCGACTTCCTGCCATATGACTTTGGATAGGGCATGTTTCTAGGCGGTGATGTAGGGAGCCCTCCCCTCCACATACTGCGCAGGTTGTGTGGAGGGAATTGGAGCGGTCCGCAATCTTATATTTCCTTCTCAGACATCGCCATGCGTTGGCTCTTATCCTCATCTGTAGGAGTGGGTGGTGTGTCATTTTCCACACTGCCTTTTGTGTGGTTACGTCGTAGGGTATGTCCAGCATATCTAGGTATTCTATACTAGCAATGGTTGGAGTTGTTGCAAGCATATCTCTCTGGGAGTGGTTTCTGGATTTCTTAATTTGAAGTGGGGGATGGGTCATCCCCTTCCTTGTATGGAGCCAGTGTTTTCTATGGTCCATCCCATGCGGCGTATGGTTTGGAGGATGCGTTTGAGGTGAGGGGAGGTTTCACGCGGACCTGTTGTGGTAGGGTGCTTAGCAAGGTATAAAAGGGTTCTGGGTGGGCTATGTGGGTTGGTTAATTTGAGCGCCTGTGCAAAGTTAGTCCTTGCTGCCCTGGACCAGTGTTGTTGCGGGAGGTCTGGGGCAAGGACTTCCTTTATCCAGGTACCTAGGATGCGGTTGGCGTGGCTCTCAAAATTTTTGTCCCATGCCTCCGCTTGAGCGTGGGCCAAAGAGTGTTTCCATTCGTATAGGAGGGTGGGAGCCTGGCCACAGCAAGCCCTGGATAAGCGCGCGGATTGAGGTTATAAAGGCAGGTGAGAAGGCGATCGCGTGGGCTGGATACCATAGTATTGGGAGGAAGAGTGAGTTAGCAACTGTTACTCGCCCCATTAGTCCTGGGGTTCTTCCCTTGAGGGAAGCAACGCGGGTGGATATCCGTTGTAGTAGGTTGCTTTCCATTGTCACATTGGCATATCCCCCTGTTTATAGCCATATCCCATGGTGGCGGACAGGAGTGGTGGTGGGAGGTGAAGCAAAGGGTAAGATGAGTGAGTTTTTCCTTCGTGTGTGGGTTTGATGTTCTGTTGTTGTGGCCCAGGTGTTTGTGTATTTGCCTAAGAGGATGATTACTGTTTTCCTTTTGTTGAGCGATGCATTGCTCACCATGGAGTATTCCTCTAGAGTGCGTTCCAGCTTTCGGGCATCATCATTGTTTGCTATGCCTGCTACACAGTCATCCGCAAAGGCTAGTATCTTGACTGTTGGCTGTCCTTGTGTGGTTATTCCCATGAGGCGTGAGTCAGTTAAGCGGAGGAGTGGATCAAAACTGAAGTTGTATAGCAGTGGGCTGAGGGGATCCCCTTGTTTGAGCTCTCTGTGTGGTGTAATCTTGTTTGTTAGAAAGCCAGGGCCGCATACAGCCATGGTTACAGATTCTGTTAGGAGCATCGCCCAGTTTATGAATCTTGGTGTGAGTTTGAAAGCTTGTAGACATTTTTTTAGGTATGGCCAGCTAACGCGGCCAGACGCCTTTTCATGGTCTAAGAAGACCAGGGCGCCAGTTGCTTTGGAATGACATATGTTTGCAACAGGGTGAATGTTGTTCCAGATTGAGCGCCCTGGTATAAACCCAAACTAGTTGGGTGACAAGACGTCAGAGGCAATTGCAACTAATCTGGCTGCTAAAATTTTAGTTAGAATTTTTGTGTCAGTGTTGGAGAGTGCAATTGGGCGCCAGTTGGCCAGGTCCAATTTGTCACCCTTTTTATATAAGGTTATGACATAGGATTCATTTCCTCCTGGTAATAGGCGAGTTTCCAGTAAGCACTGGTTCATAGATGCCAATAGGAGGGGGGCGATTTGTTGAAAATATTTTTTGTAAAATTTGTAGGGTATCCCATCAGGCCCTGGGCATTTCCTAAATGGTGCACCGCGAATTTTTTCCCAAAGCTCCTCCCGTGTAATAAGGGATAGTATAATGTAATTTGGTGGTGTGCTTTGTATTCCAGAAGTTTATATAATTTTTTTGATTTTTTTGTGGGTCTGTCAGTGTATCACAGTATAATTCGGTGTAATAGCGATGTACTTCCGCCTTGACCTCCTCAGGATCAGTTGCTACGGTGCCGTTGGTCTTGCAGACCTGTGTGCACATGGTCTGGTTTCCGTGGGAGTGGAATTGGCGGAAAAAGTATGTCAAACAGGTTTTGCCTTCTTTTATGAACTTATCTTTATTTGATACTTTGATTCACTGTTGGTGTTCGAAGATGAGAGTGTTAAATTGGGCGGATATTTCTGCCCATTTGCATCCCAGTTGGGACTATAGCCAGACCTTGGAGTATTTAGCTCGAGGTAGTCCAGTTCCATCAAGGTACGCTTGATTGTGGCTGTATTGGCAGTGTACTTACATGATGTGATATGTCAGGTTTTTTTGATTAGATCCTTTTTAAAATTTCCCATGTTACAATGGGACCCTAGGTGAATGGGGCTGTGAATTCTGGGTTTGTGGCCTTGTTTTTGACCCAGTCGGATATTTTGGGTTATTTTATGTTTTCCAGGAGAAGCTTTCTTCAAGGCGACACCTGTGCATGGGTTTGGGTTAGCGATAACTGCACCATAACAAGTCGGTGGTCAGAAAAATTGATTTTTTTGTTGTAAATTTGGAAAATCTTGAGCGTTGGGATTGCCAGATGAGGGTGTGATCAATGCAGCTCATTGATATGAGCGTTCCCTAGCGTATGTTGGGCCGAGTCATGTGGGAAAGGAGTGGTGAACTGGGGGGGAGGGCATCCTGTAGGTCAAAGGATGCCTTCATTGTGCAGAATCCAATGTGTCCTGGTGGGTATCCCCTGGGATTAGGCCATCGGTCCATGTCTGGGTTATCCCAGCAGTTGAAATCGCCCAGCAGGGTAGTATCTAGTGGGAGGGTGAGAGTTGGAATATTTTTGAAAAATTGTTTTCTCTTGGTTGTGGTGCACGGTGCATAAATACATGCTATCAAAATTGTTTCCTCTTGGCATGTGATCGTTGCTACCAGGACTCAACTGTGTAAGTATGACAATGAATTTATAATTTTAAATTTTTTATTATTTCAGACAATCACCCCACAGTGAGAAATCCATACTGATTACGATGGTTTAACCCTGGTTGACTAGGATTCTTCTTCCCCTTGTAAACAGTGGGTTTCTTGGATGGCCAAGATGTCTACGAGGGGTTTTTGAAGGAAGTCCAGCTTTTTGGCTTGGGACGTTTGAGCCCTGGCTCCCGCAATGTTTAGCTTCCCTATTGACACTGAGGTGCCCACAGTGCCTCAGGTGCGGTTGGGAGGGCCCTCTGGCCCTATCCCACCATGGCTCATTTTGGCCATGCTCTGCGTCTGTACTCCAATTCTTTCAATGTCATTGTCAGTTCCTTTGATCTGACCCAATTTTTAGGAGGAACTGCAGTTTTTTGAATTTGCATTATCCTTTCCCGCATGGGTCTCATGTTGGTTCAATGTGGGTTGTTGATTGGGTTATGTAATTTTTAGGCAAAATTTGGAGAATTGTGCACCGCAATTTCGCCTATATTGCTGTTTAATTGTTCCTCAGTGTGTGCATGACTGATGTTGCTTTGTGACTCAGTCGAGTTAATGTGAAAATTTTTGACCTGGGCATATTGTTCTGCTTGGTTGGCTTGGTGAATATCCGAAATGTCCTCCCAAATTTGTCTGAGGTTGATGGCGGATTCTGCGTGTACTGCCGCTTCAGCCGCTGCTTGCTTGCGGGCTTTTTGTGACACTTTACGTTGTTTATGTGTAACTGGGTCCACAATGGAGTAAAGTCCATCTTCACCCCAGTGGAATGGGTGATGACTGTCAGTCATTTTGGCGAAGTTTTCATTATCTTCATCCATTGCTTCCTCACAGTAGTCAGTTTCCATTAAGCCCTCCTTCATAGACCATGCGTCTTCCTTGTGGCCCAGTGAACCACAGTGGTTGCAAATGGGCGGTGCGAATTCCAGCATAACTCAGAATGTGGATGACTGTCCCCCCATCTGCAAAGTGAAACTCTGCTGTGCGGGGGATTCTTGATAAGTCATCTTCCACTTATGGAAGGGGTTAATTATGGTGATAGCTTTGCCTGTGCACAGGTTGGGCATCAGGCAAAATCATTGTAATTTAAGTTGTTGAATTTCTCCATAGGCCAAGAGGCCTTTGCGGAGCTCCTCCTTGGTTACCTTATGAGGAAGGTTGGTAGGGAGCGAGTCAAATGAAATGAACAAAGTTTTCACTTTGTTCCATCTGGTGCACGTGGTGCGCACAATTTTTTTGCCCTCAGGGAGGGCAATTTTTAATGCAGACTTTTGCTGCAGCATCGGCTTCATCAGCTGTTTTGAAACCAATATTAATCCAGCCGTGGCCCATGTTGTTGGTGGCTATGTACACCGCGTGAGGGAAAAGTGAGGGATGTTCCTCACATGTTTTCTCCCACAGGGTCAGGACTTATCCCCAAGGAAGAGTAAGAGCCTGTGATCCACCTTTGAGAGGGTTTGGTTGTATTTAATATACATATATTGATCATGTTTTACAGTAAACATCACAAGCCTGGACAGTGTCTGAGTTTGTAATTTCTTGGCGGATTGGGTTCCTGGTCCCCCTCCAGGGCGTTTCTTGCCCTTGGTTGCACCGTTTAGCGCACTGCTAGCTGCGACGCTCGCCCATGTTGTATTAGATTTATTAATAAAGTCGCCCATCTCTCCTGTGTGATTATTTAAAATTGCTGTTCAAATCAAATAATAGTAAATAAAGTGATTGTTATGAGAAAGAAAAGCACCGAAAAATATTCTTCTAGTTGCAAAAACAAGAATAATTTTATATATTTTTTGTTATTTTTTCTCTTAATAACTTTTTATGCTCATATCATTATTTGAATTTTTATTTTTTAAAGCATATTTCATAAATTGGAAATTGATTGCATCAAAAATTTAAAGTAAATTATTACTTAATTTACACCAGAGTGGATAATGTTGACCATTATAAAATGTCTGACATCCCCCTCTAGTCTAGCTCATATATCAAATTCTAACTCTTGGTACCAGCAGTATCTAGACAATCTCTCTGCTAAAGATGCTCTTCTCTTTCAATTGATGAGTCACTCTGCTCGAAGAAATCTCTTTTATGGTCACTTAGGACCCTTACTCCAAGTCACGCGCATGTAGGTAGTCCTTCAGCTGTACAAATAGAAACGCTATCAAATTCTGATGAAACCAGATCAGGACCATCTCAGTTGAATTGCGGTTAATTCTCCCTCTTCAATCGATTCCCAAATTGTACTTTGATATTCTGCTATACTTAGCTCCTTTTGTGAAAAAAATCATTATAATCATTGAGCCTCTTGAAGCAATGTCATCCATTATCAGTCAGTCTTTTAATGCTGACTCCATTTTGCTTCCTTGTTCCTTTTTTGGCTCAGTCAATATTTTAAACCAGCTGTCCTTTTGACTGAGCTAACTATTAGGAATTTTTATACTTTAAGCTTTCTATGCAGAATTAAGAAACTGAGTAACTGAGGAGCTTGCTGAGGCTCTGAACACCTCCTATCTCTCAGGAATCTTAGATTGAGAAGTTGCAGCCTACATTCTTTTTTTGCGGGCCATGTCCTTTGAAGTTGGATCACAAAGCTTTTAAATACCCTGACTTCCATCATTCATTCTGTTTCCAATTCTAAGAAGCTTTTAGTCGTTGCCTTCAGGACGCTGTTTGCTCTTTGCATGACTACCTCATTTCTGGAACTTCACATTAATACCTCCCTCTCATTGCTCTGATCAGGGGCATGATTTGGCAACCTACATTCAGTATTTCTTGCTCTATGACGTCCCACATGTCCAAAGTTCTTGATAAAGCCCATTGGCAAGCAAAAAAGTCTAATATTCCAGCTCCAGTGCCATATTGGGACTATTTGGGGTTTTTTGTTGACTGCCTCTCATTTCTGCTACTATCCTCCCTGGACTAGAGTATCACAAATGATAAGTACTGACATCTCGATTTCTCTTACTCTCATCACATTCTCCCAGGGTTCAGCTTCTGCTCAACAAACTTGACTTAAGGTAGATCTAGCACTTGCTAGTGTTCAATCTCAAATAGATTGTGATAGTTTGTTTACTCCTAGTATCATACATTTTCCTTTACCAAAAGGTAACATAGGCTGAATCATCCCCCAATCAAGGACAAAGAATAAAAAATTATAAATTATATGACTTTATGATCTTAAATTTTAATATATTTCTTATTACTTGGGGAAGACTGACCATGAGACGGACACTTCCAATATGTAATAATAATTAAGCATTAATATACGCTAGGGGCACCCCAGAGAAGCTAATGCTGTTTCCTTTTTCCAGCGGGAACGCCAATCATAGGAAGAGGGGTATTGTGAGTATTGGCTTGCGCATCTATTGAGTATGTATGAAGGAAAGGGTCTGAAATGATGAAATATACCGAGACCCAGAAAGGGATCAACTGTTAATGCTGGGATGGTATATAAAAAACAAACAAACATGCTTTATAAATGGTCCATAAGTGCGACTGGAATCAGCGTTCAGCTTCTTGGAGGTTGAGAGTGTAGGCTTAAATGGCATCCAAGACAACCATGTGGATAGTTCTCATAGTAATTGCTACCACTAAGGCTCATATGAAAGGTTATGTATGGGAATTTAAGGACAAAGAAAATGTTTTTAGAGAGGCTGAAGGTTAGTGTGTGCTCCTAGAAAAAGAGAAGCTGAACCTTGCGCGCAAATCGCTTTTGACAGTGGGCACTCTTTCAGGCGGTGGACCAAAGTCTATATTGGTCAAACAAAACACATGAGGATTGTGATGTGTTGGATTGCTCAGCAGTACGATATACCCATTTAAAGCAGCGCCACACATGAAAACGAACTTATGGCTGTAGAAGAGAGGGATAAGTGTACTTCCAGATATCTTTTTGGGTTTCAGGGAATATGGGATGTCCAACATGTCCAGATATTCCGCTCTGGCCATGATAGAGGACCTCATGGGTAGCAAGATGATCAGAACGGCTTGGCATTGTACTTCATGATTGAAGTGGGGAGTAGGGAGACCCCTGAGTGGTGTGCCAACTGATGCTAATTTTCCACTCAGCACTCTGAATGGAGTGGAGAATTAGTTTAAAGTGGGGCGACATCCCATGTGGGCTCACAGCAGAGGGATGAGAGGCAAGATAGTTCAACAGAGAATGGGGTGTGTAGGATTGCTGAGGCCCAGGGAGTGGGAAAAGTTGGCGTAGCCATGCGTGACCAGTGTTGGGCTTGGAGTGTGGGGTTGGTTCAGCAACGATCCAAATGCTAAGCATTTTGGCGGCATGGGCCTCAAAGTTGAGCAGGCCACACTACCACTATGTAAGGACTAAACATGAAATCCAGGCGCACTGGTGGTGGGCGATCTAACCAAAGCCACCATTGTAGGAGAACGTATAAGGAGGTGAAGAAATATGAGGAAAAGCGAGAGCATGGGCCACAAACCAGACTTTGGACAAAAGCATAGAGTTGGCGAGCACAAAACTGCCTGGGAGGGTAGTCTGGTGGGCTCTGAGGGAAGGGATGCGTTTTAAGACATTGTCCAGAATATGGTTCTCCATCATCAATGAGGCGTACCCTCCCACCCACCGCCAAACCCAAATGGTGTACTAGAACAGCAGCAGGACTTGGTATGAAAGGGAACACAAGTGGGACGGTATGGGATGGATGTGGCAAGCTAACCTGTATGCAAGCTGCTGAAGCAGGTAGGAAACAGGGTGCTGGTGACCAGCGGGCTTAGAACTGACCAAGAGGAATAATTTCAGTTTTGGAGGCGTTAAGTGCAGCGTTACTTACCCTGGAGTAATCCTGGATATAGCCTCAAGCGCGCGTGCATCTTGGTTGTTGGACAATCCAACCACATAATCTTCACTAAAGTCAGCATCTTAACTGGTGCTTCGCCTTTCACATGGACAACAGTACGGCGGGAGCTCACATTCTGTAAAAGTGGATCAAGGCTGAAGTTGTACAATAGTGGGCTTAAAGTGTCCCCTTGGCGGAGGCCCATTTGAGGGTAACCCACATCGGTGATGAAGCCAGGACCATGCACAGCAATTGTGGCAGATTCCATAAGCAACATCACCCAATTAATGAAATTGATGGCGAAGGTGGAACTTGTGGAGGCAGGCTTTGATGTAATCCCAGTTGACCCTATCAAAAAGTCTTCTGCTGGTCTAAGAAAACAAGTGCTCCAGTAGACGTGGATTGGTAGACGTTGGCTACAGTGTGTATGTTGTCCCATATTGACTGCTTAGGAATGAAACTGAATTTTTAGAGGGATATATTAAATTTTACTTCCCCTAGGCGGTTGGCCATAATTTTAATTATTAACTTGGTACCTGTGTTAGCAAGTGACTGGGGTGCCAGTTGCTCGTCCAGCTTATCATCTTTTGTATACAGCGTTATAGTGTACGCCTCTTGGTCCCCAGGAAGGAGGCGCATTTCTAACAACACTGGTTTATAGAGGCAAGCAACAACTAGGAAAATATTTAAAATATTTCTTATAGAACTCATGAGGAATCCCATCTGTACCTGGGCATTTCCTGTGTAGTGCACCATAGATTATGTACTAGAGTTCATCCAAAGAAATTAAATGTATCAACTCTAAGGGTGGTTAGCTGAGCAGTTAAAACTGCTTCCACCCCTAGTGCAGGTTTCGAGTTCAAAACCTGTACTGGCTAGAAAACATTCTCGGTGTGGTATATTTGTCCCAAGGTCAACCCACCTCAAATAATTTCTAAATGTATCAACTCTAGTTAATAGGAAATGGTGCAGATATATGCACTTTTGATAAAATCTTCACTTTCACCAGTTTGACTGAATTGGATTGGTACAATTCAGAGTAATATCATAAAAATATGATGGCCACATAAGTTGGAGTTCCTGTAATGGAATTATCCAGCCACCTCACCTGTGTGCAAGCCAAGCTCCATCATGGTGTGAAGAATTTTTAGAAAAAAATAGGTGGAGCACTTTTCACCTGCCAGTATAATTTTTGTTTTGTACTGTACACTAACCCAATGTTTGTATTGCCTTATCAGTGCATTGAGGCAAGTGGACACCTCTGCCCACTTGCAACCTAAATCCAGGCTGTAGCCTCCAGCAGGGACATTAGACTCCAGATGGTCCACTTCAGAAAGCATGCACAAAATGACCACTGAGGCAGCCTGAGAGCGATGCAATGAGAGGTGGCATGTATGGCGGATGGTTTTTGCTTTAAAGGTTGACCAGGTAGTATATGGGTACGCACAGAATGGTGTGGTTAGCTCCCATGCTGAAGTTTTGAGGTTCCACCCTTGAGAAAAAACTGGCAACGTGATCTCAGCTGGACAAAGTTTGTATAACTTTGGCACCTGTGCCACTGGATGAAACAAAGAGAAGAAAATTGGCACCAACATGTGGTAAGAAAAATGGATTTTTGTTATTGTAAGATGTGCAACCTTAGTCTGAAGGTTAAATTGGGCAATAAAAAGGTAAATGTGTGATATAGACCTCAGATCACCATTGTGCACTGATGATGGGACATTTTGGGGAGCAGCGGTGCATGTTTAGGTTTGGATCAAACAACTTTGAAGTGGTTTTTGGAACGCAAAGCTTGATGTGCTCCTGCGTGCAGGCGCAGAAGGCCTGCAGTTGGTGGTTGGGTTGGACCAGCAATAAATGCCGCCCACCACAATTGGGTCTGGAGGAAGTGGGAGGGAAGTAACGGATGAGAGGAATACCTGGTGAGCCCGCACACAGGTCAGAACATAACTATTAATGATAGCTTGAACTTCGTTTTCCCTTGAAAATAACACTACAAGATCATGCCCATTGATGTATGTATTTTCAAATAGATTTAAAACTATGGATTGCATGTATAAGCACCCTTCAGTGTGGCGATTAAAAATAAAGGGATGGGAGGAGCATGGTTGCCCGTTTTTCCTTAGCACCGTGTGGACAGTGGGTTTCCTGAATGGCCAGGATGTCCACAGGTAAATTATTTTTTTAAAAAACTCAGTTTCCTAGTTCAGGGCAAAGAGGCCTTAAATCCAGCGATATTCAACATCCCTATTGTGAAGGCTCCCCAGTCTCACCTTAGGTACAATGGGAATGGTCCCCTTGCCCATCTTTTAATTCATTTTCAATACGCACCATGGCAGCACTGTGTGGGAAGCAATAAAGTCAGTTGAGACATTATGGTCCTTTAGAACATTATCAACTTTTTTGGTATGGTTCTTTTTTAGGAAAAATTTGACTACTTCCAAAACTTTTGGGTTACTTTGCACCTTTTATGCACCATCAAAGGTCAACAAAAATTTGAAGGGAAATGGGCAGTAGAAGTGGTCAATCAGCTTAGCCACAGCCCCGATTCCTGTGGCTGTCCCAGCGCTGGCCAAATCCAATCCATTATAGGCTCTTAAATGGATTGAGGAGGATGGACAGCTGTGCCACGTGAAACTCAATTTTGCTTTGGAGGAGTTCTTTGTTGACCCTCACAAATCATGTTCCTGCCGTTTTCATCCAAAAAACGGGTTTCTTGTTTATAAAACTATGAAAAAATATGGTAGTTGTGGCTGCAGCTGCCCCAGCCAAACCCTCCTCCGGCAGCAATTCCATGGGGAAATGGAGCCCCTTGTCAAGGGTATTCCTATCCCCTATTGTCCTCATGATTTTGAGGAAGATGTGAAGTACAAAAAAGAGGAGCTTGCTTTTGGTGCAAGCTGCACTTGCATCAATGCAGCAAAAACTTTTCTTTGCAACCCCAACTATCCCTAAACCCACCGGCGCATCAAGTCATTTACTTGTTTCTGGAACTCAACAATTTTTCTGATCATCAAGTTTATCAATACAATGAGGCAATGGACACCGCCAGCCTCATTAACAAAGAAAACCCTCAACTATATTCTCTTATGCCCATGTCGCTTATGCACCCACCCCAATGCTGTTCGCCATGGTCTGCCAGCTAAAGCAGGCGCCAGACAAAAGTTACCCAAAGCCTCCTAGCCATCTGATATGGCTTCCAAAGCTGATTAACCTAGGGCTATAGTAGGAATTTTTTAGTTTATGATAATCCCTTTGTTTGTCTTTTATTTGCGAATAAAGATGCGTGGGAGTTCCCCCTTTTGGGTTGGGCACCACTAGTACTAAAAAAGAAATGGGCAGTAGAATTAGTTTCAATTGAGGCTTGGTAAGATTGCTCAGGTAAACCTGACTCGACCATCAGGTCCTCAGGTTGGTTATCACAATCTTATTGGTGTTCAGATTCTCTAACTGCTTCCACAGCATTGACTCAATGTCTTCTTGAGTCTGGGCAGGCAGAATTTAGACGCGGTCGTGGCCACTGCCTTGGACACTGCTCTGAAGGCCTTCTTGGCTTCCTTATGCTCCTGCAGGGGACACAGGTTTGACCTGAATAGAACATCCCTGCGTGCCCCACAGGAAGGCGGCATCGGTGTCAATAGCCAGTATATAATGGTAGTCTGCACTGCCCATTGCTTTGGGGAGGACTTTAGTTTTCATGATGCCCTCCTTGGTGGGGAAGGTGTGGGCCTTGTGGCCAAAAGCATGACAAAAGGTGCAGATAGGGGCGCGCTATCCACCGAGATGTGGAACAGGCAGGATTTCTGCACATCAATAAACACAATTGTGGTGTGAGGGTTTTATGTATAGTTTATTACAAAGGCTGAAGTTGTGGTGATTAAGCAATCGCTTTGCCCATGCACAGGTCTAGCATAATTGTAAAGCATTGCATTTTGAAGAAGTTAAGTTCCCCATATGCCTCAAGTATAACCATGAGGTGGTGCTCCAGCACTGTGCACTTAATTGTGTGGGGAGGAAGTCAAACATAAAAATTTGATTTGATTTGGTCAATCGAGTGTGCTTCATTTTGACCACCCATTGACCATCTTGGAGGTCTACCACCACATGAATCTGTGCAGCTTCATCCACTGCAGCTTTAGATTGATACCAAGATACAACCAACTGCGGGTCATGTAGTGCAGTTCTGCATATGTTTCATTCAGAAAATTGTTGTGAAAATCTCCACAGAACTTTCCCAAAGCGCCATTTGATTAATATACAGAAAAACTCAAAGCCCTACTCCACTGACGGCAGGGGATGGGAATGAAGAGCTTTGATGAATTGGTTATAATTTGCTTGCCAGGCTAAAATCTCCAAGGAAATACTAACCGCCAGTTTTTTATTTTTATCTAGGGACGCCGGTGTTGCCAGGCATTAATGAATTTTGGATGGTGTTGAGCCCAATCCTGTACCCTTTACTTTGCTATCCCAAATACTACTTGACATTGGGTGTACACTGATCTCCTTGAAGAGATTATCAAACTTACTTAGTTTTGAATCAATTTTTTTGTTGCAATTAGTGATTGCAATTAGAGAAAAGTCTATGACTTTATGCTTTTCTAATTTTTCCATAGTTTATCAAAATTTTAATTTTTTATTATTTTTATATGGGACATGACTTTTACTTGGTTCAGCGGTCCATCTATTTATTTATTATTCCCCCCAAACTGGTTCATAGATATAATCTTATCTTCCAGTTTTCATGATTTTTGAATTTTATTTTTTTATCCTTAACCATTTATTTTTTCAGCAGTCCTTTATTAGGACTTAACCCAAAATTGTCACGTCATAACCATCTTAGTAGTTCAGAGGTCCTTCAGTAATAATCTTTTTTTTCTTGGATCTACAGCTTTAGGCACTTAGCTTGAACACTGTTGACAATACTTCCATCCGCAAAGTTCTTTATGGAATGTGAATTCATCATCATCTTAGCGATAATCTTGAATGGACCTGAACAAGGCGCATATTATTTTTTTCTTCTTTCTAAAACCATTTGTGTCACAATAGGCTACTATTTCGCCTACATAGTATTCAAATACTGCCAGTCAGTTCTTATTATCCATTATCTTGTGCTTGAAATTTTTCTCAAAGGTTGTATCAATTGCTTTTTAACTGCATTATGTTCAGGATATTTGAAAGTCAGTTAAGTACTGCTCAGCACTCATCCCTGATGTAAGTTTGACCACCAAATATAAAATAGGTGGTAATGCGGTCTTCCTTCCATACATTGATCTGAACAGTGTTTTTTCACATTGCCATATAGTGACTAATGTTGTATGTAAATGTCATCAAACTGAGAAAGGTTCCTCACGCGGATTTTTTGTCAGAAATTAGCTTGCTCAGCGTCAGAGCCAGCGTCCCATTTACTTCTCCTACAGGTCCGTTTATTTCAGGCTGGTAGGGTACTGACTTTACTCCTTGGATCCCCATTATTTTGTTCAACCTCAGGATCACTTGGGATATGAGTTTTGTTCCGTTGTTGCTCAACAAGACTTATGGGCATTCATGGCACTAAAACTTGATACAGGATGACCGTGCAGTACTTGTCATCTATGATGTTGCCAGGGCCTTTGTATAAACACATCTAGCCAGATGAACAACCATAACTATGATATATTTGACATACAAATTCTCATAGTCTGTGGACTTATCACGTCAATAGACACAGTTACTAGGCAAATCCAGGGCGGACAAATCAATCTAGGGTTGTTTTATTGTGTGGTTTATGCAACTGGCACTCAATGCAGCAAGCCAGATAATCAGTATATCATAACTGATAGACTCCCTGTAATAATACTTGCAAATGTGGTTTGTTGTCTTACTTATGTCTCCATGCCCAACAACCTTATGTGCAGAATGACCTAATGCCGCTCATTCAAAGATTTTCATGAATACTAGTCATTTTATGTAAATCATCTCGAATATAATCCATCCTTGGTTTTGATGTTTTGCATCACTAAACAAAGTGCAATTATGTTTTGGGGGGCTCAATCCTGATTTCTCCATAGACTTTTCTCAGAAATAGCTCATCAGCCTTTTAGTATACCACTTAGACCATTGTAACCTTGATAATCCATCCCCATTTTAGTGAAAAGCTCCTGCTCAGTGGGCTATCTCAAAGTTGAAAGCTTAAAGCTTAGGTGCCTATTAGGACAGATGCCCTTCTGGTTCTTTCAGGTTATGCAGACAACACAGGGAGGAGTGGACCATCATTTAAAAGTTTGTACTATGAGTATACACCCAAAACTGCTTGCAGTTGTAAATCACTACAAGGCATTTCCACTCAGTAACTGCCAGAAATTTCCCCCTCGGCTACAAGATAAGAATGTTGTGGGTCATAATTTAATGAGAAGAGTAAATGTCAGAAATTTACAAGTCTGCAATAATTATAACAATTTTAATACTATTGGAAATTGGCCAAAAGACACTGGCCAATTCTTGGTGGAACCCCACAACTTAGGGTAGCTCTAGTTCCAATACCTCACGGGCAATTAACACTAATTTAAACAGTCAGATTACTCTGACTTTGCGGCAGACTCTGGGGCGTCCATTGGATGGCTCTCCCCCAGCACCTACCAGTCTCATTCCAGCACCTACACGGGGACCACCACCTTTTATAGGCGTGACAGGGTCCTCTAAGGTGCAATATTTCTCATAAAAGGGGACTGGATAAAATTTTAGTCATTACCCCACAGTTTATGTCTTGCCTAAACAAATCCTTCAATTATCGTTCAGCCTATATAAAGTCTTTTTTCTGAGCTTTGTTAGACTAACTTAACATGTTCCATTTTTTAGACTAGTCTAAGTTATTCTGAACTTATTATTGAATTTCCCTTAAATCTTGCTTTAGTTAATTACTAAATGAGCCAAGATCAAGGATGTAATTTTTATCTCTCCCACATGAAGCCTAATAAAAACTTAAAAACCCCTAGCTTCATAAGTTTTAAAGTTTAAATCTTTTATTAAATTAGTTGTATAAATCCCCTATTGCTGGATTTTGGTAATTCAAGCAACAAGCGAGCATCTCATGAGGCCAAAAACCAACAATTGGTGCTCACTACAGGGGAGCCTGTATACCACCAAAACATTTATTATGACAACTATTTTAGAACCAAGGCTGGCTGCTTTGGAAAACCAACTAGCCAGTGCGTTTGCTCACCTCAAATGACTTGAGAAGCTTTATACACTAGGCCCTTATGAGCCATCCCCAAATATTCTTAAACCACCGTTCTAAAGACAAGTTCAAGCCTGGTGAGTACAGTATCTCCTCCTTCCTTGATGTTTATGAGTCTGTAATGGAATGAGCTAATGACTTACAAAAAATTAGGTTTATTCTTCCCTGCTTAAGTTGGATGCCTCAGGAGATCATGGTTCCTCAAATGGTTATTCTTACCACCTTGAAGAAGGTCAAACAAGCGCTGATTGACGAGTTTGGTTCAAAACAGAGCTTCACTGGCAAAAACAGCCCTTTATATGCTTTAGCCTGCAAGAGGAAGAATCGATCCCTACATTTGTTGAGCGATTCTATACAAAAGCTCAACTTCTTTTGCTGGCCAAACTGCTCACTCAAGATGATGCTATTGCAGCTATAGTGACTAGATTAGGATCTTGTCGCTCTTTAGTTATTCATATCTCCGCAGTCAAGCATACCTTCCATACTATACGAGATATTAAAGAGGCACTGCTAGCAGTAACTGACTTTTATGAACCTGAACTTTTGCAAAAAGCACCAAAGTGGGAAGCAACTCTGACCCCTTTAGCATCTTCTATGACTTTATCCCTCTGGAACCCAGCTGCTGTAGAGCTGCAATGACATGATACTCCTCTATCATGTGAGGATAGCCTGAAACTATTATTAGTTATTGGTCAGCGCTCCCCACAGCTTCAGGTTCAAAAGCTCAGCCGGTGAAGGCAGTTTTCACTTTGCCTGGATCCCATCTTGTTGAGTGGTATATTTAAGGTGGATAAAGCATCACATCCGTCTAAGACATTGCCTCAATCACCCTCATCCTCAACTCAGGTTGCCTTTAGCTCACAACCTGTATTCATGGGGCTGTCCAAGCCACTCGCTGCTATGGCAAAAGTTAAACCCATATTACTTACAAAGCCTCTTTTAAAGTTGATACAGCCGCGATGCTCCCTTAAAAAGTCAAAAGTTTAAATGAGAGCAAAAAAGCCATCCTTGTGAGGAGATTAAGCCGGTTTCTCATTCCCTCTTAGTATCACGTCAAGGTGAATTGACATTCCTCTAAGGACGAGTCTGAAGGGGGTGGTGAGGATACAGGCTATAATGTTTTGGGAGCTCCAAGGGAAGTGCAGGTTTCGGATCTGTTGACACCAGAGAGATTTAATATAATTATTATACCACGATAACTTATGTTTAATAGTTGTTGAGATTTTCAGAGGTGAATAATACCGCTAGCGATGCTGATCAGCTTATTGATTAAGTGATCTGATCCACCCAGCAGGCTCATACCCTCCATACTATCAAAGATAACTACCATGCGATGGCTCATATCCTTGCCTCCACTCTCTGGCTGAAGGAGAATATTGCACTCCCCCTACATTTGGTAACAAAATAACTAAGGTAGAGGTTGTTTTCAATGAAGTGAGCGTTCTCGCCGTCCTTGATACTGGTGAGACAGAGATCGTGGTCTTTCTAAAGCTCTTCAAGGAAAACAAGTTTGCGCCTGACCTGGACTATTCACAAAAGTTTGGAACTGCTGGGCTAACAATATGTGAGCTATTGGAGCCTACTATTCTCTACCCATACGAATTGGGAAACTCCTACTGTCTGCTTCCACTGTGGCATTGGAAAATAAAGCAAACGACCTGCTCATTGACACTTAATTCAGGATTGATTATGGTAGAATTATTAACATCAAACAAAGATTTCTCTCCCTTCTCACATACTAAGTTTCCTGGGTTTTTTACCAACGATGAGCCTAAGAAGAAATAATGCACATGTGTAATGAGTACCATTCATCCGCCCTCACCCTTATTTATACCACGTCAGGCAGAAACATTATAGAGCTGCCTAAATCCGTGGATGCTTCAGAGGGCATTCCATTGTATGCGTCATAGGGGGTATTAGTATAGGTGGATGAATAAAAAGTGATAGACACCAAAATTACTATAAAAATCTCCTGTAAATGCCTCCAGCACATAACAAGCATTAATGGGATAAGCCCTTTGGGACCTCAGGTGTTGCCAGGTGTCCTAGATCCTGTTTACCAGTGACTCATTAATCTTCTGCTGAGGAATCTCAAAAATAAGGACATAATTTGTAAATAAGCATCAAGAGATTGGAAAAGCCCTGTTGCTTCCCATTGAGGACATCCACCAAGTCCATTATATTGGCTCTATGCAAGATATTGGACTGCTCACTGACCAAATGATATGTTCTTTGCCCAATTTTCTATTTCTGATGAACTAACTCCTTATGAACTTTTATAAGTCTATTAATTATTGAAGTTTTATAGTGATACTTTCTCCAAAATCTGATACTGGGTATGGTCATATGAAGGGCTGGTGCCACACCATTGATGTTGGTGATGCCAAGTTTATTTGATTCAAGCTCTATTTAAAAATCAAAAGTTGAGGAGCTCAGATGAGGACAAAGCTTAAACAGCCTCTAGACGCAGGGCTGCTGATGTCATCACAAAGCCCTTGGTCTTCCCGCTATTATTAATAAAAAAGAAGAATGGTGATATTAAGTAGTTATGGACTACCACAAGCTGAATAACCTCACCAAGAAGGACAGCTACCCAATCCCAATAATTGATGATGCGCTGGCTCAACTCTCTGAGTCCAAGTTCTTTTAAACATAGACTTGGCTAGAGGATACTGGCAAATGGAAATTTTTCTGCAAGACCAGGAAAAGTGTGCGCTTAGCTGCAGTGAGGGTCTTTTCCACCCTACACGATTACCACAAGGGTTGTGCAATGCGCCTGCTTCTTTCCAGAGTGCAATGGATTACATATTACAAGTTCTAAAGCTTAGTTGACCGATTGTATTTCTAGAAGATATCACCATCTTCTCCAAAACCTTTAATGAGCACCTTAGTCATTTAAAGGAAGATTTACAATGTTTGCAGGCCTCTCACATTAAGCTGAAGCCCTCCAGATATACATTATTCCAAAAGAAGGTGGACTTTCCGGGCCACGCCATCTCCTCAGACGGGATCCAGTCTCTCCAAGGTAAGGTCAAGACGATATCCGAGATGCCTGCCCCAAAACCCTCCCTTTTATTCAGGTGTTTTTGGAATGATGGGGTACTACCATCAATTCATTCCCAAATTCGCTCAGCTCAGTGAACCCCTTGTACGCTCTATAACTATAAAACCCTTTCCTTTGAGGAGTGGAACAACACACTAATTTTAAAACGCTAAAAAGCTGCTGCAGCAATGGCCAATTCTGCACCATCCTTATTATAGTAAACCCTTTATTCTTTTTACTAATGCTTCCATTTATCCAGTTGAAGCTATCTTGGCTCAACTGGATGAGCATGGGTTGATCACCCCGTTTCATATTTCAGCAAGATGCTTTCTAAGGCAGAAAGTAATTATAGTGTCACTGAGAAGGAATGCCTGGCCGTCTTGCTTGAAGTTAAGTACTATCGCCCTTAATTATATATGACCAAATTTAAAGTGATTACTGATCACGCCTCTTTAAAGTGGTTACAAAATATGAAGAATACCACTTGATGGTTGCACGCTGGGGTTTAAAACTCCAGAACTATGATAAGACTATTGTGCACCAAGCTGGGATGAGCCACATGAACGTCAATGGGTTGACTCAGCTGCCCATCCTTCACTTAGATAATAGTGAAGCAGAGCGACTACATGATCTTTTAGTGACTCCTGATGCTTGTGAGAATGAGGACAATCTTGTCCAAAAGACGCTACTGCAACGTTCTCATAACATGAAGGTTAATGGGCATCTTTGCAAGGAAGTTGGTTGAACTGATTACCATACCTCCGGCTTCAAGAGCGAGTACCTGTCATTAAGAGTCACATGCTTTCCTAGGGCATAGCAGAGCATGGAAAACCTATGAGTGGGTAAAATAACGCTACTATTGGGAGTATATCATGGAAACCATCGTCAAACTTTTGGATGCTTGTCTGACATTCAAAAAGCAATCCAGTTATGAAACCAAGTTTCAATATTAATCTACCACCCCTCAACAGCCTTTCCACAAAATAAGTCTCAATGTGGTGGCCCTCTACCCCAAACTAAATGTGGAACTCGAGATATATCGTATAAATTGATCACTCTACCAAATGAGTCAAGGCAGTGGCTATCCCAGCTCAGACGGCAAAAGCCACGGCTTATTTACTCCACCTTTATATTTTTACTTGACACGGTTGACCTCGAGTTTTGCTCTGTGATAATGGTAATAACTTCACCTACTGAGTAGTGAAAACTCTTGTGACATCCATGGGCGCGCAAGAGCTCTTTTCTGCCCTCCCCTACAACCTTTAACTAATGTTATTATGGAATGAGCTAATGGGACCCTGGTATCCTATTGCAAAAAATGGCCACTTCAGACCCCCTTCACTGATTTCAGTACTTACCAGTGCCCTCATGGCCTACCATATCAGTTACCACCAGATCCTTAATATGTCTCCTTTCCATGTGTTGTATGGACAGGAACCTGGGGTGCCAGCATTATTAGACAAAGACATTATCACTATTAGGACTGACCATGAGAAAGACATGAAAAAGTTTGCTCAGCACATCATTCAGCTAAAATCTGAGGCGATGACCAACTTAGCAATTAATGTCACAAAAGTGGTCCAAGCCGCTAATGAGCTCTGGGCCCCTCTTTCTTACTTCCAATTTTTGGGCTTGTTGCTTTATTACCACAATTAAACTACCCCTAGAAGGGAGAAACTCGGTCCATTTGGGAAGGCTTTTTTGTAGTCACTTACATGTGATGAGAGGAGTCTTCCATCAAATCCCTTTCTATTGGAGTTACTATTAATCAAGTTTATGGCCATTTCCTACAGCCCTATTTTACTCCAACATTCTTGAGGGGGGATGTCAGACATTTGCCCTCCCAGCTAAAAGATAAGAATGTTGTGGGTCAAAATTGGCTTAGAAGGGAAATGTCGGACATCTACTAGTCTTCACTAATGATAACAATCTTTTAAAAAATTGAGGAAATAGGACAAAATACCCTGGTTGGATTCTTGGCAAAACCCCGCAAATTGAGGTTTTATTACTAACAATACCTCATGGTCGATTAACACTAAATTATACTGTTTGAAAATACCAGCTTCATGGCAGACTCTGCGGCATCCATTGGATGGCTCTCCCCCAGCCCCTACCAGTCCCATTCCAGCATCTGCACAGGGACCACCCCTTTTATAGGCGTGGCAGGGGTCCCCAAGGTGGAATATATTTTGCAAAAGGGGTTTGGCTAAAATATTAAGTCATTACCCCATGGTTACATCTTGCCCCAAAATAATCCCCCTTCATTGTTCAGCCTAAATGAAGTTAGTTACCTTGCTTCATTAGGCTAACTTCACATATTTCCTTTTTTGGACTAGTCTAAGTTTTTCTAAACTTATTGTTATTCTCCTAGAACCTTAATAAAGCTAAATACTAAATAAGCTGAGATCAAGGAGATACGTTTTTCTTATCCCTCACTAAGCTTAATAATAACTTAGAAACCTTAACTTCATAAGCTTTTAAAGTTTAAGTTTTTCTATTAAATTAGTGGTATAAATCCCCTGTTTCTGGATTTTGGTAATTCAAGCACCAAGAGAGCATCTCCCAAGACTAAAACCAACAGTAACGGTGTAATTCAGTTCTGCTGCAGATAAATTTTTGGCTCATATAAGCTACCAATAGCTTATCCCCTGATTCATCCACTTGATTCAGGACAGCGCTAATTGCTGTTAAAAAAGCATCAGTCTACATTAAAAACTCCCAATTGTTTTTTTGGATATTTTTAATTCATTTTTATCTATAAGATACTGATGTAACACATCAGAAGTATATTGGGCCTCTTCAATACAAACAAATTTCTTCATATCCTTCACTAATGGAAAAGGGGCTCAGAGATTCTTGCAAAATCTCAAATGAATCTTCAGTAGTATCCTACCATTCCAAGGAACAATTGGATATCTCAAACACTTCTCAGGATGGTCATCCGCTTTATGGCTTCAATCTTCTGGGTTTGCAGCAGCAGTACATTGGAGTAGATGATGGACCTCAGATATACCAACTCTTTTTGAAGATGTGGTACTTTCTTTGCTTAATCTTCAGGTTAGCCGTGGATAGTCTCTTATAGACATCTTCGAAATGGTGCTATGGTCAGTGAAAAATCTAATGAACACATTTATGTCATCAAAGTTTAACAGGGCGTATGACAACTTCAAGTCATTCAATATGGTGTCCATGGCTCTTTGGAATGTTGCAGGCGCTTTGCAAAGACCTTGGGGCATCTGTTGGTTGGTACAGCCCCTGCGCAGTGCTGAATGTGCACTTCTCCTGGCTTTCAGTTGGAAAATCGATTTGGCAGTATCCTGAGATTAGATTCACCATGGGGAAATAGTTTGTTTCTCCCAAATAATCTAAAGCATTGTTGATTTTGTGGTAGTGGATATGAACCTTTTTCATTATCTTGTTTAGCTTCTTATAGTCAATCGTTGCCAAATTAGAGCTGTCCTCTTTCTTCACTATTAGGATAGGGCTTGCCAAGGGGCTCAATAACAGAACTAGTAACATGTGCTCCACTAATTTGCTGATCTCCTTTTCCACTACAGCTTTGGCTACCTTGGACAGTCAGATTGGTCTCATACATAGCAGTAAATTTTCCCCAGTGTCACTTTATGGATTACGTTGTTTATAAATACTAAGTCATGATCATCCTGGGCAAGGATTGCCTGATACTTTTCAATAGTTTGAGCGCCTCCTCTTGATCTCTTTCTGTCATGTCAGGGAGTTGCTTTCGTTGATTAATACATTAATAGACTTTTCAACCCCTGCTAGCAATCATATCACAGTGAGAGTCCCAAAATCATGGGTTATTGCAATTCAGCCGTTGGATCAGATGGATAAAAATGACAATTTGATTTTTCTAAATCTTCATCAATTCTCCATTTTAATACTTTAGGAGTCCTTAGATTTCTCCATAGCTCAGCATCACTATTCCAGGCTCCACCCATGGCTCTTTTTGGACTTTTTATAAGCCACCAACCTCTCCATACAACAGATAATGATTTCCAAAGTCAATCCTTTATTGACTATTATCTATAATACTAGCGTTATGGTAGTTCACGTCTTAGCTTGTAATGAGTTTCCCAATTTCCCAGGATTTCCACCAGCATTTTTCTTTGCTTTTGTCCAACCAATTGGTAGAAGACCAGGATAATGCCATTATTGTAGACCAGATTGATGAAATTGTTCCTCCTAGTAAGCAATGTTTATATCTCTCTGATAGACTAGAGCAGCATTTGACCCAATCTGGTCAATGTACTGTCCTAAAAGTTATATTTAGTTCTGTTAACCTTAAAAACCTCAACCAAATTTAGAATGTAATAGTTTTAGTTGGACAAAAACTATAGCTGGGTAGGATACCACCAGGGATCCAATTCATAAGTAATGTGCTATACGCTCCACAGGAGATATTCATATTCAGCCTGGTGGTTTCATATTCTTTATTATGTTCTAAATGAGCAAGATTTTTAATTTTCTTCACCAGCCTGGTCGAGATAATTTTAGTTGGTGCCCAACTGTCAATAATTGCCTGCTCTCTAATTGATTAACCAGTATATTAGTATATGTACACTCAGACTGCTGCAAAATAGTATTTACTGAATGTATAGTGGCGATAAATACCAATAGAGGGTGTGAATAAATTGCGCTGACAAATCAAGAAATACTATAATCATGCTTAGGTGAAGTGACAGATTTAGCTCATTTAATTTGACCTTGGACAGATCATCTAGATTCTCAGTGGAACATATCTTATCCGCTAGCTGGCAGGCATATGAGAGAGTGACCTCATTGAATTTTTTAGGCCGATCCCCTTCACTCCAGATCTGGTTAAAGCATCAAAGTCTATGGTGACCACTTAATATAGCGGGTGAGTGCATCGTTGTCAACAAACAGATCACTGATGTCAATGTCCTCATTTAGGATATTGGGAGGAATGGGCTTAACTGCAGCTCTAGACTGTTTCACGTTTAGGCCAAAGGCTCTTTTCCTGACACCTTGCAGGTTTTGCTTCCTTTTCCTGGACCAAGTGCATTTTTTCCTTAGGCTTCTTGCTTGCACTGGGCAGCAAAGTGGCCTTAACTCCGCACTGGTGATAGCACATGTTATTCTTGTCTGTATGATTGAGCCCCATAGGTATATTTCCTAGCACTGTTTAATCGGTTTGATTCTTTAACAGGTTTGGTCAATTTAGTAGAATTCAAATTCCTGACTGGTGATAGGCTTGAAGCTTCAATTAGGGGTCTCAAACATGGTTCCTACCATCTTCAAACAATCCACAATTTGTGAAGTAATTATTTTTGGTGACTAATGCAGAAGACATCATTTGATGTAAATTTTAATAAGGCTGAAGAGCTGCTTGTAATGAACTCGCATGTCAAAATCAATCAAGACTTTCACTCCAACCAAAATCTGAATTTCTTTAAACCAATTGGCAAAACTTGCTAAGGTTTTATCTTTCAGGATTGGATCCGCATAAGTTCTTTCTTGCACTTTGACATATGTGAGGGACTTCCAAACTCCTTCACTATTGCAGCTTTTTCCTCTGAATAGGCTTAGTTTCTCCCTCAATATGGGTAACAGCAACTTTTGGCAGTCAGTATACAAGCATTTAATGACCATCAAAGCTTTTTATCTATATCCACACTTAAACAAAGTCATATCAAAAGGCAGAATAATGAAGGGCGTTATCACTATGAAAAGTGGGTACATTTGGCATGGCTTTGAATTCCTCCGAATTTTATCTAGCTGCCACTCTCAGCTCAGCTACCTGACTGATTAGAGAGTAATACAAAGGGTCATCTCCAAAATGGCACCAATTATGTCGTCATATCCTTAGGAGTTGTTGACTTCCCAACTGGAGTTCTTGGGGTCTTTTTTGGCATCAGTTGCCGCATAGGGTTCACAATCACATTTCTGATTCTTAAATTCGTCAACTTGTTTTCCTAGTCATTACATTTTGAACTGAGTGAGAGAAAAATGAACTTAATCTGTTTTGCATGCTGTTTTTAGAAATAAATTTTAGATTAATTTATTCTTCATTTTCAATAACAATACTTTTCCTAGTAATTCATTGCTAAAATTGGAAACTTCTACTTCATCCTCAATCTTAGTGACTTTCTTCTCTAGGACAGCGAATTTTTTATGATTGTCCGAATTTGAGGCGTTCTTACTGATTATTGACAACTCTGTCCATAACTTTCTCATTTCTTCATTATATGACATCGTAGATTGGCTTATCTTACTCAACCACCCCCTGTAGTGAGCATCAGATGTTTTAGACTGGTACTTTAGTTATATTCTTTCAGAAAAGAGTAAAAATTATTAAAGTCTGACTTTTTTACAACAGGTCCATGAGATTAATTGCACAGGTCAATTATATGACAAACTTACGTTGCTTGATAAAGTTGTATAAGTTATAATAGTATGATGACTATTATCCATTTGGGGAAGGCCGACCAAAAACAGTTTAAAAAAATTGAGGTGGGTCAACATTGGGACAAATACGCCACACTGAGAATTTTTCTAGCCAGTACAAGTTTTGAACTCAAAACCTGCACTAGGGTGGAAGCATTTTTACCTGCCAGGCTAACCACCCTTTTTGTTTTTTTTTTTTTTGGTGACTAAAATCCATAGTTGAATAATAAACAGATGTGGTCCAACTCTAAATTTAAAATAATACAAAAATACTGATCTGACATTTTAGGACATTTATCCTATTCCAGCTGAAATTAATTTACTCTCAGATTCAGAGGTTCCTGGCCTTAGTTCCTATCACGTTGAGTCAGAGGAGATACATGTCAAAGATCTGCTTTACTTCTAAGGATATACAATCCTTACTATTTATCACACAAAGAATCATAAATAATTATTGTTTTACACCAATAATTAAAAAGAACAATTTTAGATCTTACTAAGTTATTTTCAAACTTAACAAATCTTTTTCTGATTTATTAATAAAATTACTAGGGTATTTATAGGGAGATTTTGGCGCTCAACTCCTTGGTTGGAGCCTCAGACATGAAATGGCAGCAGTTGCTGTTAAATTACCCTATGAAGTCTCTTTTAGCAATGGTCCTCTCCAATGGGCTAAGGATTCCTATGTTGGGCATCCCAGAGACCAGAATATGAAAAGAGCTAGAAAGCGTGTCCCCAACGTTCCCACTAAATACAGTCAACCAACCACATTTGGCTAGCGACCTGCTTAGGTGATTGGGCTCTTTATGCATTATAGAAGGTCACAAACCAACTGATTGAATCACTAGTTGCAGGTGGGGTCACTTGACTCACAACTGCTGATTGAATTCCCGAATAAGCACATTGATGAGATATGACCAATTCTATTTGGTATACCTAATATTGAATTAATGATCAACTATCATATGCCCAAATTCATTGGCAATTCTGCCTGACAAGATTTTAAGCATTTGCATAGGTTGATTCCCAAAAATCAAACCCAGCGAAGTAATCAAAAATACTAGACAATATTAACCTAAAAATTGAGGTCAACCAATATCTTTTTCATTTGCTAGCGGGACAATCCCCTAGTAAATTAACAGATAGTTTGCAGGAAAGGTGGACAAAAGTTCTAACTCAAGCTAATGAGTTGGTAACTTATACTAATCATTACCTTTGCCATCTTGTACTTCCTTCATTACATCATCTTCTTCATATCCTTGGAGTACATCATTATGAGTTAAACATACAAAAGTAATGTCTCACGAATTACATTCAGCAGTGGTAAACTTTTATAATGCTGCTTCATACTATGTTTGAGATAATAGAGATGCCATTCTGGACAACCAATATTTGATCAATGAAGATTGAATGCAACGTGCCCTAATTGACAATGGGATATCCTGGTATCTTGATGAACAATTCAATCAACAGTTCCAAGAACATGATGTTGATTGGACTCAGAGAGTTAATTAAATTAAATTATCATAACAATTTTGAAGCAACTTTTCAGTAATTGACCCAACAAGACGTCGTGGAAGGGCCTCATGGGCCCAGGGGATCTGAATTTTCTTCTGACTCTGATAGAAAACAAGAACACTCAGGACCTCCAATAGCCTTAGGACCATTATTCCCATATCTTGAGATTATGATTCATTGCTTGCTTATATACTCAAATTTATAGCTACTTTAAAGTCTCAATTGTAAAAGGTGGCTACTGAATGCAAGGTAAATCTCAATGAGAGTCCATTTGATCCTTAAATTACTTTGAGTGCCTTATCCACTAAGATGGATACCATTGCTGAATCTTCTGAGATTATTGATGGAGATCTAGTCTGATTGGATGATCACTGTATACGCTTTGAGGACCAAGTTTAAGACAAAGTGAATTTCAAATATGAGCCTAAAGAATTGAGATTCAGTCATTAAAAGCGCATCTCAATCTAAAGGCTTCTTCATAATTCTTAAATCAAATATGGAGAGAAAATTAAGGCAAAATAGGAGACACTCCAGATACAAATTATTGTACCAGCTCCTCTGACTGAAATTTACCTTAAATTATCTCCCACTAGCGTGGTAGCTAGCATTAATAGTTTATTTGCCCTTTAACTTCCTCATTTTAACCTAGTTTTAAAGAAAAAATTTTCTCAGGACAGGAGAGTATAACTCAATGCTTGCATGCCCATGAAAGTACAGCTCAAGACTTGCATTCCTATGAAAGTGCAATGGAAGAAGCAACTGACCAACAAAAAATCAAACATATCCATTATTGTGTAAGTAGTGCTGCCAGAGAAATAAAGACCCCTGACATCTGTGAGTGCCAATTTTGGAGTCAAGGTTAAACCACTCTAATTCAAAAAATTGATAGAGACTAAACTTTTTTTAAACCAGAAGAAGTTTTTATATGACATCAATTGAAAAAGGAGGAAGTTCATCTGATTTTGCTATTGGGCTCTATGCCAATGCTCAACCTTTGGTTACTACTTAATGAATTATTTTAAAGATTCAATCAAGAAGTAATGACAGCCTTAGAATTATGTACTGAAGTTCAACTCCACATGATTGGATTTAAGTACTTTCAATTGTATTTGGAATATTAATTAAGCTCATAATGAAATCACTCTGTCAGCATGGGTTCACAAATATCTATATCCTCTAACAGACTCAGAATAAATGCAGTAGAGTAAAAAAAATCTGCTGAAACTATTGTTATGGAACCTGTTATTGGACCCAAAATTGCTGAAAACGGCGTTCTAGTATGGTGGTAAAAGAGAGGCCAACATCAATAATGAGGCTTTTCATGTTGACAGTACCACTAAGTCACAGCCTAGGCTTAGTTAAACCCAATGATGTTGAACAAGGTCTTAAATCAGAATTAAGAAGGTGATTAAGTCTCCAAGTGATATTAAAGATTCTACTTTATCTTATTCCTCAGTTGATGAGAAATTTATGTTCCTCACCTTGTCCACACTATTTTATAATGTTGGATTTAGGATAGGGAAGCTCGCTTAGTGCATTAAAGCCTAAACTCCAACAAAGAGGGGACTAATCCACTTAAGTTAGTTAAATTAAATAGACACTAAAATCTACCACTACCTCCCCAAGATAAATTCTGGTATCCAAACTTTGGGTAGGGGACGACTATGACTGTGTTGGCGTTGCACACCAATGCCCCAAACTCAGATACCAAATAGCAAAGGCGGTCCATTGAGTTCCTGGCCTATCATACACCGCACATAAAGGTTTTCCAGATTTTAACCTCATTTCCCATTCATTCAATTTCCCCTCAATTGGTGCGGTATCGTCCCCAGGTTGGCCCACCTCAAATAGAATATAAAATATAAATAGACACTAAAAACTAAAAAGTTGTATATTTTTATATTAATTAAGTGTTGAAGAGGTAAGGAAAGAAAAAAACCTTCCCCAGTATCCAACCATTCAGTATCTTTACTGTATTGAGGATCAAGGCAATTTCAAAGATAGATTCAGAACATCTTAGATTGGTCCAATTTAGGAAATATGGGAATATAGATTATAAAAGCACAGAAAAGTCGCAAAACATTTGGGAGAATGATGGATGCGGAACTATTATTGGCCAAGATTTACCCATGGGGTAACAATTTGATAAAATTGAGCCTATCCCCGTTTGATAAAATTATTGCACATTGGAGGACCCTTGCCAAGCCTATAAAAATGGATGATCCCCGCATATGTGATTGAATGGACCTGGTCAAGGCTGGGAGAGTACCACTTAATGGATGCCCCATGGTCCGCCGTGTGGTTGGAGTAATCTGACTGCTAGATCTTGTGTTAAATGCCCATGAAGTTTTCAAAATTTGTTACACCAATTTGTGGGGTTCCATCAAGAATTGGCCATGGTCCTTTAGCCAATAAAATTGTTATGTAAATCAAAAAACTATCATTTTTAGCAGAATTGTAAATGTCTAACATTTCCCCTCTTTGGCTAATTTTAACCCAAAAATTCTTATCTTGAAGCTAAGAGGGAAAATGTCTGACAGATAGCTTAGTGACTTGAGTAGCAGGAAAGTTTCTGAAGATTCCAGTCAAAGCCATTTTAGATAGTGGCTGTTGAACATTTACCTTTGCAGTCTAAAAATAAGAATGCTTCAGGTCGAGTTCTGCCAAAAAAGGGAAATGTTGGCCATTTTCTATTTTTTGACGCCATTAAGAGGTTGATTATAAATAATAAAAAGTGATAAAGTCAAGGTAATTAGCCAAAAGTCCCAGGCCAATTCTCAGTGAAATCCATTAATTGGGGGAACAACAGTCAAAACTGTATGGGCACTAGTCATAAAATTGGCTGGTTGGATTACTCTGACCTCACCATGGACTTTGGGGTTACCATGGAAGGCACTCCCCCAACCCCAACAAAGTCCTTCAATGCACCTGTGCAGAGACCCCTTTTATAGGCTTGGCAGGAATCCCTTAAGGTGCAAGAAATTTCTCAGGCAGTGATTGGCTTAAGTTTGTAAAAACGTTACCTCACAGGTACATTTAAGCCAATCAAAATTCCTCTTAAAATTGATCCACTGCCCTGAAGCGAAAAACCCACTTTATGATATGTTGTTCCTGCATATTACCTAATTTGGACTCATGAAGGCTATTCCAAACATATTCCCAAATTCCCCCTTGACCCTCAAAGTTACTTTAAATACTAGATAGTTGGAGGTTGAGAATTATCTTTTTTCCCTTTATTGTGCTTTTAATAAAATGCTAAAAGTCCCTTTTTATTAGCGCTTTATATTTAACTTTGTAATATTAAAAACATTTATGAAAACAAGCTGGCGTGAAGCACCAGCGAGCCACAGTTCATCTGGTTTCCTACTGTGGTTCACCTGTTAAAGTCACATTTTTAAAACTTATTAAATAAATTAAGTTTTCTCCAGATGGGGGTGGAAGGCGAGTTGGGAAGGGCGAATGGCTACCAACCTGAAGGTTGCGGGTTCAATTCCTGGCCCTTTGCACATCGATCAGGGTGCCAGCCAAAGGAAGCTATTGGCGGTTAGTAGGTCTAATAACACGAAAACCTTACCCATGACGTAACCAGAAAAATTTGAGTCCCAATCCAGAGGTGGAAAAACTTTCTTCAACAGAGTTGACCCTGTTCAGGTTTCATGTCATTTCTTTCTTTCAGTAATGCCTGTCCCCTGGTCAGCTTGCCTCAGTTAAATAAATAAAGTTTGCTCCAGATGTATATCACTATATAGGGTATGGGACTGATGGTCTTCTCTTCACTCACGCTATAGGAGCATACTCATTCTTACCTATACAATTTGGAAAATTATTGATAACAACATCCACAGTTGCATTGTAGAATATTGTTGTTATAATCTCTTTATTGGTACACAATATAAGGGATCAAGTTTCTATTATCAAACATCCTGAAGGGTTTCTTTCTTTCTTGAAACCAAGTGCCTTTAATTCTTGAAACTCATCGAGGTAAAAATAAAATCTGAGTTCATACAGGTCTACATGTGATGAAGGAAATTAATCAATTAGTGTATCACGTACATTGCTTTAGAGTCAAAAGGCTTTTTTAAAAAGTAGATGGGTACAAAGGTGGCCTCTATTCACCTAAGGCAATGGATTTTCCGCCAGTTAAAATTCTGGATTAATCATTAATTAGTAGTTCCCAGGAGTTGAACTGAACAGGTTGATTTGCTCACAATTAACGTTTCTTTTACCACTAGTGGTGCTTAACCCAAAAGAGGTAGCCGCCATGCATCTTAATTTGCAAATGGGCTAAACAAAGGGTTATTAAAAATTAAAAATTCTTAGTATGGCACCTCAGCTAACAGCCTAGGAAGCCATATCAGAATTGAAGGAAGCTTTGGAGAAACTTTTGTCTGACGTCTGCTTTAACTGGCGGACCATGGGGGGCAGCATTGGGGTGGGAGCATCAACGACATGGTGCATAAGGTGGTATAGTTGTGGGTTTTCTTCATTTATGAGGCTAGTGGTGTCCATTGCATCAATGTATGAGCATGTTGATGCTAAGCAAAAATGATGAGAGCTGGCACGCAAATGATAGACTTAATGCACTGGCAGTTTTCATTTTAAGTGGGGTTAAAAGAGAAGTTTTTGCCGCGTTGATGTAAGTGTGGCTTGCACCAAAAGTGAGCTCCTCAATTTCATAATTTGCATCTTCCACAAAATCAAAATTGATACAATTCACGTTGTTTATTGTAGATAATATTTGATTAAAGATACTATGTAGACTGTTATCCATAGTTGAATAGATAACCAATTTGGTCCAATGCTTGACTAAAATTTCTCCTCAAAATACTCTTGATGTCTTCAGTAGGGATTTATACCCTTATCTGCCTAACTTGATTCACGCTCAGATCCTTAGCTTACGGCCTTTCCTCTGGTCTTGAGGATTCTATAGCAATTGTTATCAAAATTCAGCTTCACTTCTAAGAATCCTCAATCCTTACTCTTTATCCTACTAAAGAGTTTCCAGTTAAAGCACACAAAAAATCATTTTTTTGAAGATGCATAGAACTAAAACCAATAATAATTTTGTTATTTTCTCCCTTTAAAATTACTTTGAACTATTAGCAAAAAATATAAAGGGAATTCAATACCCAACCATTGGTTGGCGCCTCAGCCATGAACTGGCAGCCATTGCCATTAGATTTCCCATTGTCATCACACCAGCAATGGTCTTCCCCATCTTGTTAGAATTCCTTAATAAGACATACTCAAGACCTAAAATGGAAAAGAATTAAAAAAAGTGTCCCTAACATTTTCTACTTGATCCAATGAACCAACCATACATTTCAAGTGACCTGCTTAGAAGATGGGACTTGCAATTCATTCTGGAAGGCCAAAAACCAAAAGATTAACTTGGTAGTTTGCAGGCAGCACCACTCACCTCGCAGATTGCTCCTTAAATTACCAACCTTTCAGTGATAAAACCTGATAAACTCCTATTAGTACATCTTATAGCTAATCATTAACAAACTATCAGATGTCCCTAATTCATCGCCAACTATTCCCAATGAGATCTTAAGTATTCACCCTAAATGATCCTAGTTGGATCCAATCCTATCAAATTACCAAAAATTCCCCAGACATTTTTAACCAAAATCAAGGTCAACTGTTATCCAATTCACTCGCCATAAGAAATTATCCCCATAGTGACACATGGTGATCTAGAAGGCTGGAAAGGTTGGCAAAAACCCCAACACTGGCCAAATCTTAAACTAAATTTAGACACTCAAATATATGCTACTAAACTCCCTGGGCAGCTAATAGAACTTCAGGGACATCAAAATCATTGGTAAGAGAAGTAGTCAACTTGTCTGTGAATTTAAAATAATGTTATTCTGGTTTTATTTCATTTTGGTATCAATCTTAACTGATACTATGATGAACGTTGGGCTATGTTATAAACTTTGACGATATGGTTTATATTACCAAGAATGGTTTCACAGAGTTGAGCCCACTGAGTAACAGACAAACATTATTGAGATTGTTGGTCCACCAAGTGAATGTAATAGCTTATTAAATTTGAAAAACTGTATCACCCAAACTAACTTTTTATATTTAATATATCTAGCAGACTCTTTCTGCTTGCAACTTGCTCAATACTATTCACTCTTTTTTCTCTTCTACCATCCAAAAGAAGACCCCTTATTGTTTTCTCATCCCACTCATTTCTTTGGCGCTTTGGCCAATTTTAGCCCTTATGCTTAGCTTTTTAATCATTTGGAAGACCTTGTTAGGTTCCATCTTATCATTAAGGTCTGGCAGAATTTTTATTCTATTTTTTGAACCTATATCACCTCAATTGACTCTTTTCAAGTTGACATATATGACTATCCAAGTTCAAATCCTCCATTTAACAATTTAACTACAATATGCTGACCTTATGTCTTATCATCCCGTCATACCAATTTCCTGACATTATCCCCGCCTTGACTGGATGATAAGTCCTTTATTGTTTATAGAACAGCAGAAACTTAGCATGTACTCACTCGATAATACAACCACCTGTGGTTTCCTTAATGGTGTAGGCATCAATACAAATTTTCTCAAATATCTTAAATGATCCAGTCCAGATGTTAGAAAGCTTTTCTCTTCTTCCAAAGCCATGTTGGTCATGGTTTAGGACATGTCTCCTACAGCAAACTGTGGGGGGCTGCTGTATCTACATTAGTCAGCCGCCTGATTGCAAATGTTCTTAGATAAAATAGTATAATAAAATTCAGTCTAAAGTTTTATTAGCATGTCCGTTAAGTTAGTCAAATAGCCCTGGGGCTCTACTCCGCCAGTAACATCCATGTAGGAATAAAGCAATGCTGGAAAGCCGGATAGCTTCCATAAAGTATTGGAAGGGACTTTTCTTCGTCAACAAATGATAGTTTTTATTGTACACAAAGATGGCAGTGGATAGAAGGGTACACCAGTCAATGGGACAAACATCCACAAGCTTACAAAAAATGGCTCTTAAAGTGACGTTGACTCGTTCAACCATTTCATTAGATTTAGGTGGTATGGGTAAGTTAAAACCTTACAGATGGACATCAATTTATTCAACTTAAAAGACACGTGACGCGAAATTTGTACAACTGTACATGAGAATAAATTGTGTACAGTCATGTCTCTATATAAAACACTTTATAATGAACTTAGAGATGGTTACTTCCTCTAAAACTTGATTGCTCTTTCTTCTACCCACCTGGTCAAGCGATCTATGACTATAAGTATATATTTGTAAAAAATTGCACCTGTTGGAAGAGGCCCGCCACATCAAGGGAGAAATTGTGCCACACAAAACGGGTTTTACCAGCTTATAGGTAGTTTTCTTGTGGAAAGGTTTCTCCACTTGACACTGGTGACAACAAGCAACCGTCTCAAGCACATCATAGTGCATGCTCTTTTATAGTACTGTGGTCACAAAGCCTTCAAAGTTTTCCACAACCTTTATGACCTACCGCCTAATGGGCATCCAAGATAATTTCAGGACTAAAAGAGGGTATTGGGAAGCTCAGAGTCGATTCTCCAATTCACTTATATAGCTCTATAATTGTGCAAGAAGGTTTCATGGCAAAGCCCATCCAGCACTTTTATCACCTGTGGTAGCTCATCCCAATATTTGCCCATAATCATCTTCTTATACATTATGTGGCCAAAACTGCATTAATGGCAATCATTTGTAATCGTGGGAGATAGTCCACATTCTGGTTCTTTTCTCCTGGACGGTGTATATTCTTATTGTTATAGGCTTAGAAGTTCAGGGCACATCGAAAGAGCTGCCATTCAGTTTCCTGCAGATTCTGCAGCCTTCCCAAGGACGCATGATAATTGAACGCTTTAAATTTAACACCATGAAGGTAAAACTGGGATTTTTATACGCATAAATTACCATTAAACACTTACACTTGGTCATGGTGTAATTCCATTAATGGATTGTTAATCTTAGGCTACTGATACGAGATGGGATGCTCCATACCATCATCTTTAATTTGGGATTATATTGCCCCTACAGTAATAAGAGACAGGTTCGTTTTCACAATAAATTCATTCTCAAAATTAGTGTATTGCATATGGGCGCCTTACCCAATGTGGCTCATATGACATTGAAATCGTTTTGACAAAGATTAGTCAAATTATAGAGTGTTTTTATTTAATACCTCAATAGTGGAGACCCAATACAGCTGAAGTTGGGAATGAACCACCAGTAGTAACTGAACATCTTAAACACCTGAAAATCCTGCTTGCTACCCAAGTGAATTAACTTGCATATAGCTTCACTTTTGCTGGCTGAGGACTAAGCCCTTTCAAGTCTACCACAAACACATGATATTCTAATTGTTCCTTAAAAAGTGGCACTTTTGGGGCTTAAATTTGATGTTAGCTTCAGTAATTTGGTAGAACACTCGTTCTAAGTGGTTGAGATTCTCCATAATTATCTGTAAGAACACATTCATATATTTGAGGTAAGTTGAAAACATTTGAAAGCTTCAAGTCACCAACGATGATGTCCATCACCCACTGGAATGTAGCTGGGGCGTTGCACGACCCCTGAGGTATATGCATGGGCAGGAACAACTCCTTCAAGGTGATTATGACACACTTTTCACATTACGCCTCTGGCAACTTGATGTGCTAATATCCCAATATCAAGTCCATGACAGAAAAATAGGTAGCCTCTCCCAGCCAATCTAAAGCGCCACCAATTTATAGAAGCAGGTACAAATCTTTCTTGGTAAAGCTATCAAGCTTTCTGTAGAAAGTGACCACCAGGTGAGTGTCATCTTTCTTCTTTACAAGTATATCCACAATGCCCAGGACTCTGAGATGGCTATGATATTCCCTATTTAATATATATCCAACTCAACAGAGATATCTCAATCAGTGGATTTTGAGCACCAGATAGGCCATGACCAGATGGGAGGGTGATCTCCTGTCTCACCAATAGACAACTCATTTGCATATCCCAAATGATGGTCATTGGATGTGAAAATTCCTTGGTACCATTCAAATAGAGCCATCGCTCTATCCCTATGTTCCTCTGACAGTCAAATCAGAGCCGCACGCAAAACCACTATCATTACGCCATATGAGGTTTTTACAGGTAGGCTGAGGTCCTACCAAGACCAAAGTTGCGAATCTGGTGAACTTCATCAGTAGGAGTCAGGTGTAGATAAGCTACTAGTCGGTGCCATTGGACCAACATTGCCTCCTTCTGCAAGTTTGCTATCAATACTTCACTTCCCCCTATAAGGTCTAAGTAGCCCAGGAGCCACATGTGGTTTAGCCGCAAAACTGGTAAGGCCCCACAATACTTGTATAGCCCTTCAGGGATGTCTATTTTGAGCTGTGTCCCTATTAAGACCTGATTCCCATAAGTTATGCTTTAAGCACTTGCAGCCCATACCGGAATACCATTGTACCCATAAATCAGGTTAAAAAGAGCTCAGGTCCCTTGCTTTATCCACCATTATTAAACAAGAATCACCCCATCGCTATATTTATAATTAATCTGGCTAGAACGGATTGTGTTCTTTGGGACTCTATTGGAGGTAAAATAGATGGGGATCCATTGTCAGAATAATAAATGTTTCCTCTTCCATAAAATCACTGACCTAAATCACAGCATGAATGTGGCCCCATTCAACATGTCATAGTTACTATTAGTTAAAACCACCACAGGAGCGGATGTACTGACCAATATTGAGCCTCAGAGGTAACTCACTGTAAGCGCCCATTCAACACAGTGCTCTGCTCACCCACAGTCCTATTTACACTTTGTGCTCAACATCATGCTTTAGCGGAAGATTAGCCACAAGATTGGAAGATATTATATTGATGGGGCGCCATTAATTCTAATAACCCGGTTTTTGGTTATTTTGTACAAAAATATCACAGTTGGTACACTCCAAATAAGAAAAACCGGTGGCGTTTATTACATGAACATCCAAGGGCTGTTGGTTCTCCAGAGAAGTGATTCTACCAGCACCAACTTAAGGTTACTCATGGAAGATTTTTCTATTTGAAACGGCACGTTCACTTTCTAGGGCTTCAAAATTCATTGAGGGTCCAACTTCAACTGTACCGCTTTACTCAAGGGTTTGCAACCGTATAGTCTTACCCTTCACATAAGAATTCAAATTCTGTTCTACTCTTGTATCTCCATTAGTTAGAGGCTGAGATATCTTAGGGATTTGTTGGTATAATTAGACATTGTGGTGAGTAACATAAATGATGCAAAGCGACTTGTTGGTATCAGCAGGGACAAATAAATTTGGATTAGTGGATGTAGAGCGTCCTTTCTTCAAATCCACTTAAACTTTTCCCGCTTATCAGGGCAGTTAGTATTTAATGAACTTGCAGTTTGCCAGGGAAGCTAGCCGCATAATGGTTTCTTTGCCCACACGATAAACAAGCATTCTTAAACGTTTCCTCACTGTAACACCCCGAAGTTCTGGGTCAGAAGTTAACCAATTATTTATAATTTAACTAAGGATTGCTAGCGTCATAATGAGGACGGAAAGGACCCAACAAAGGGTTAAATGGTCAAGTATTACTCAGCGGATTATAATCAAGTCGTTGTTGTTCATTTCCTGATGGGGATCTAGCAGCGGCTGCAGGGCTTTCTCTTCCACATTGGGAGCACTAAACGTGACAGATAGACGGCGTAAAAATTGATGATTATAAGCAGGGGCTTACCGTCCTGAGACTGCTGCCTTTTTATTAAAGGGTTTATGGTAAGGCTTCACTACAGCATTCATTACAATCCACACATCGTTCTCAGATAACATCCCTGCTCCTACTAACACATGTGCTTCAGCAGTGAAGAGGTAAGTGAACTCTTTGAAAGACTCATTAGCTATAATTAAAAGCTAAAAACTCAGCCTTGAATTTTTGACATCTTTGTATGCTTCCAAACAATTGAAGCATTGTGTCCTTTACCTCATGATAGGGAACAGAGCTGTTTGGGAGGTAACATGTAACTTAGTCAGCACTTCAGAAATCCAAGGCTTAAATCTACAACTTGGCCTTACGCCAATCTGAGACCCCCTCCACTTGAAATTCAAACCAACTAAAAAACTGTTTATGTTTCCATCATAGTTAAATGGGGTAAATTATTAATGCAGACCTCCTCCATAACAACAATATCTAATTATACTCTGCACAGTATAGATGCCCATTAGTGTCACCCAAGTGGTCAGCCAGTTGGCTGGCTTGGCAACCAAACAAGTCTGTTGGTGGAAGGCCTTGTCAAGCTGATGCATTATGCCCTTAATTCCTAAAAAGGAATTTTTTAAACCTGGAGTAGTTATCCAAGGCATGAGATAGCTTCATATAATGTGATAACTCAATAAAGAGGCGTAGCAAGCCATCATATTGAACCAGTGGCAAAATTACTTAAATAATGTAAAGCTTTTTAGAGTGTGGATCAATGGGCCTCAATGTAGTGAGTACCACTGTTATATAATATGGCAATATAGTTAAAGTTTGCTGGAAGGGTTGCACAGGGTTGAGCCCATTAGCAATGGACAAATGATATTGAGATTGTTGGTCCTCCAAATGAACGTAATAAACCTATAAAATATATTTAATCGCCTCATTCAAACTGCTTTAAAAACTAAGATTTAACAGACTCTTTCTGCATGCACTTGTCTCTTCTTACTCTTCACTCTTTTTTCTTTTCTAACTCCTAATAAACTCACCCCCTTCTTGTCTTCTCATCCCACCCATATCTTCGTCGCTTTGGCCAATTCCAACCCTTCTGATTATCTATTAATCATTGTAAAAAATTTTAGGTCTTCTAATTATTTTCAGTTAATAACCCTTATAAATATATTACTTGCTCAGGTTTGGGTTTTGTGCAATTCTCAGCGTTGTATAATATTAGTTGATTTAGTCTTTTTAAAAAGTATGGCGACTATTATCTATAATTGAATTAAAGTAAAAAATTTTGGTCCAACTCTCAGTCAGTATATCCTCTCAAAATACTTATAGTATCCTGAATAGGGATATGTTCCCTAGTACCACCTAACTCAATCTTCACTCAGATCCCTTTTAATAATTTCTCTTGTTTGACACTTTACAAAAAAAATCCCAGATTTGAAATAGGTTTTTTTCTGGATCCCCGCTCAGTTTATTACTCTTTATCTTAAAGTATCCCACTTATTTCACACAGCAATAATATCCTTTAGAAAAATATTAAAGCTAGAAAATGTATTCTGATTAAGTTTACTAAGATAATACTCTAGTAAAAGTGAACTGGTAATTGATGATCCAATTAAATTTTTAGTAATTTATGATGATCTTTATTAGTGAGCTGTTTAAAGGATTTTTAAAGTGACATTTGGAGCACAACCCTTAATTGACACCTCATCAATGAAACTGTAGCCGTTGCCATTAAATCACCCATTCTAATCTCAGCAGCGATGGTCTTCCCCATCCTGGCTAGGATTCTGTCATTGGACATCCTTGAGACATAAAAAAAGAGTCAGAAAACGTGTCCCTAACGCTTTCCTCACAATCTAAGCGAACCAACATATTTGGCAAGTGACCTACTTAAATAATGAGACTTGTTACCCATTAATGCAGGTCATGAACTACATGAAAATTCTCTAGTTGTAAGCGACATCACTCACCTTGCAACTTAATCCTTAAATTCCCAATTGGTCAGTTTTCATTACTGACTGAACACAATCATTACACCTTTTAATTAATCAACTATCAGATGCCCCTATTTCGTCAGAAACTCTGCCTGATGAGATCTTAAGCATTCATCTGGATTAATCCCTGATGGACCTGACCAGGCAAATAACCTAAAATCCCCCAAACATAGTTACTCAAGAATCAGGATCAATCAAAATCCAATATACTTCGCAGTAGAAATTATACACTAGCAATCCCTGGTTATCTAGTTGAGTGTGAATATGGGCAAAAACCCAATAATCATTCAGCTGACCTTGTAAGATTCCACCTCATCATTGAGGCTCTGGTAAAATTTCACTTATTTGCTGAACTTATACACATCAATTGACTATCTTAAGATGATTAATTGTTTATCTTTGTTCAACTTTTTTCTTTAGAAAATAACTAGAATCTGTTAACTTATGGCTTCTCATCATGTCATACCAATTTCCCAACATGTTGAATAACCTAATTGCTTTCATTCGCTTATTGGATGTTGTTTAGATTATTTTATAACTGGACAATAAGCTTTAAATAGTTCCATAATATTGGCTAAAATCCGCCCACAAACGATTTTATAATGTATGAATAAATGAGCGTCTTGAAATAAGGTGATACAGTAACCAGAAAAAGATTACTGATTCATCTCAAAATAAGGTGATAATGTGATGTCAACTTACAATGAATAGTTATAAGATCGCATCAAACTAACATGATAGCAAATTTAAGAATAATAGACTCCGCCAAAGCCTCTCAGTTATAAGGATAAACCAATGAGAATATGGTAGAAAAGAATACCTTAAACAAATGGGTCAGTATCCATTGAAGTCATTTATATAAGCAAGATAAGAAGACTATAGGAGGAGCATTGTTGAGAGGAAGAAATAGAGTTAGTGGAAGGAGCCTGCTACGTTTATTAAGGTATCAAAAATTGGTGTCACAGAAGCAATTGCTTCATATTTTACTAAATTTACTAAGTTTAATTTGGGAACCAGAAATCTTCATATTATCCATCCATTGATCAGTGGGATTAACCCTGTGCAAATCTTTAGCTGTATATCAACTATATTGTGAACATAGTTACTTGGTGCTCACTACAGGGGGCTTATTGAACAACTACAAAATAAAGATTCTCCAGTCTCTGGTCATGTCTCATTAACCTGAATTGATGTGGAATCCTCATACTATGCCTCACCAGCCAAATAGACAAATCAAACTTGTCTTGGGCACTTTGCTCAAAAAGCAAGATGAGCTCCTTCAAGAGCATAATGTTATATTGAACCAGCATGACAACACTTTCAGCCAACTGTGTATCCTTGGACAACAAAGCAGGCAACTTGCTAATCACCTGGACAACACTACCAAATGACTACATTTTGTGGAGTGGAATTTATATTTTCACCTCCCACCCTTGCACCCTCATTAAGAAGTGAAAGAACAACAAGGTGCCACTTAGGAAGAATTGTATTATGAGGATATACGGCCATGTACTCACCTTAGGAGCTTTTTTTACCAAACACACAGGCATCGTGATCTACTTAACCCATGATTGCAGCAATGGAGATAATATGTCCCAATGCCCTGATTCCTCCTGGTGATGGCTGTACTTCCTACTGAAGAGACCCATGCACCCATGAAGTAACGGTTAAACAGTGCGTTAATGAGACTAGTGAATCAGCTCCTTGACAAGATACCACCTATGGGTCTTGACCAATTCCTCAGTATGCTCCAAAGGCTCACATTTCTGAGTGAGAAAGGAAGTTTGTACTAATAAGCTGCCTCCGTTCAACTTTGATGGGAACATCCATGGGTTCTTAAAATGATTTGAATTTTCAGTGGAAGGATCCTCAGATCAGCACAAAGCTAAATTGCTGACATCCGCCCAGGATTTTGGAAGTGACGACCAAGTCACTTTCTATCTTCCATGCAATTTCGTTATATAACTAGACATGAAGGATGCTGTTCTGCGGCTGTTAATGGTACTAGTAAAGATGTTTCAGTGGAAGGACGAGTTCTTTATTATTGGGTTCCTTATAATGAGACCATTACTGCATTTGCAGAACAATTCGTGATAAAAGCCTTTATGTTAATAGGGCAAGCATTCTATTTAAAGCTGATGTCGTAATTGTGATGAACTCTGCTGTAAAGTCATAATGCAAAAATCACAACTTAAAGGTTCCAGTTTTGCAGGATAAAATACCACTGCTCAAGGATTGTTCAATTTTTGTGCCATTTATCCGTTACCATTACTCCGCCCAGTACAGAACAGAAAACTTAAGCAGCCATCACCAGACCTTCTTATTTGGTTAAAATATCCGCCCTGTTTTAATTCTGCCCATTAACCCATGGCCTTATTAGAACTACGCACCTTACCCTGGTATGAGTTACCCCTAATAATATAACTTCCAGTCTGGACCTGCTTATGATAATCATTAGCAGCCCAACATTTGAGTAAAGAACTATTTTACGCCAACCATCAGCAGTCAGATTATTGACATGGGCCTTATTACACTAGTTACAACCTGTTAAACTATTGCCTGGGCCATCCTATAATAATCTAGGATGCAGGTAATATGGAGTAAATTGTTTCGATTGCAGTCGCCATGGCATTTTGCATGTAGTTGCCCTAATCATCAGGTCTATTAAGTACAGCAGGACTAGTACTACCAGTGAAAAGATGAAGAGGAGTAGAGACAGGGCCCTCTACCTCTGTATCCTAAACCCAAAATATCCACCTGAACCTACCAAAGTTTATTCATCCAAAGTCCCTCAATATGATGACAAGTTCTTGTATTTGCAGCTGGGCAGGAAGGTAAATTTACTGACATGAGCGTAAGCAAAGGCCAGGGCAGAAGGAAGTCCCTATGACAATTAAAGCCTTTATAATTGTCAAATTATACACTCTTTTCCATTTTAGTTGGTACCATCCTTAGATAGCATTCTCTAGAGGGAGTAAACTTCGCCCTTCTGGTGAACGCTATTGCTAAAGAATATCCTAAAGTCAGTGAGGGATTTATGAGCTTCAAAAGAAGAGATTTATTAATTGTTTACATAAAAGACAGTTAAGTCTTTTCTTATTCCAAGTGTACATACTGTGTCACTTTTTAAAGCATAAAACTGAGTCCTCACTATGATCGATATGGACGTCCTAATCAACATAGTTTCCACTAAATTGGTGGCAAAGTTGACTTTAAAACCCAATATAAAATCAAATGTTGTATTGGACCGCTGGAGCAGAAATCATGGTCTCAGAGGGAGAGTACAGTGCGCTACCTTTACAGTTTGGGTCAATTGCCCAATGTAGCTCTGGAGATTGTGTTACTTAACACCAAATCAATAACTGTTAATTGGAAAAGCTATCATGTGACAATTTGGTACTGTCATCAATATGAAAGAGGAGACCTTGAAAATTTGGGGCAGCAGATACAGTATTATTCTCCCTCCGGCGGAGTGCTGAAGTATCAATTGCATATGGAACCTGTCAACCTTGCCTATAGTGATGATGTAATTCTGGTTTGTTACCATCAACTGAAAAAAGAAGACCTGGGCCCTCCCCAGAAGATATATTAATATCAGGACTGCCTCTCGGAGCTTCCAGGTCTATGACTCCTCCACCACCAAGTAATAGTAAGCACCAAGTTAGAAGGTAGAGTAATAACTGGGCTCTATGGTGTGGTCATTGGGCCTAATCAGCAATTGTGGCTTGAGCTCGTGTGTCTCCAGCCTTTGTTCTGCCAGGATAACGAGAGATCAAGGTTTTAATAATGAAAATATAAAGTGAAACGTTTTAAATTTGCCAGCACTAAATAGTGGCATAATTTCACTTGACCCCTATTGAGGAGCTCCTTTATTTCAAAAGTTTAGGTCATTGGATGAAATTGGTTTACCCATCAAAGTGCAGCCCAGTGTGATAGCTGTGGTTTTGCTCAAAATTTTAATGGGGTTATTGGATGAACATAAGTATTAGGAGTTAGCTTTATTTCAAAAATATAAGCAGAATTTTGCTGTTGACAACCATGATATAGGATGTGCTTGGGGTGGTCCATTGATTAGACACTGGATTATCCCCCCATTAGGTCTCATCAAATCCGCTGATAAGAGCAGCTGAAGATGTTACTGAGGTGATTAGGAAACTACTGGAGCTTGGGTTGCTTGAACCACAAAGAGTCCATGGGCTATGCTTGTTCTAATTTTAAAAAGAAAATGGTACAAACTGGGTAGTGATAGACTACTGAAAGATCAACAGTATCACCAAAAAGGACTCATATTTCTTGCTGCAGATCAACAATGTTTTGGGATAAATAGGGGGAGCTTGTTACTTCTCAGCAATGAGATTTGATATTGGGTTACTGACAAATTAGCTGCCTATGGAAGAACAGGAGAAATGTGACATAATTACATACAAGGGGCTCTTCCAACCAACACGTATGAAAAAAGGGCTATTTAACGCCTGGGCTATGTTCCATTGGGCCCTGGACATTAACCTTGGTAAACTGAAACTGTTGTGTGTTCTTGTGTACCAAAATGATATCAATGTCTTTTATGAACAATTTCTGAGCGTCTTACCCATTTAAATATGGCATTCTGCACGCTTGCCGAGGCTAACATCAAGATTAAACCTGCAAATGCCACTTCTTCAAGGACCAACTGGAGTTTCTTGGTTTGTGGTTGATGCGAAGGGGCTTAAACTGCAGCTGACTAAGATGAATGTTATTTAGAAAATGACTTCCACCAAGCAGCAAACATGATGTACAGTTATTTTGGGGGTGTTTTATTACTACTGGCGCTTTATCCCTGACCTTAGCTATATAGTAGGTTGTTATTTAAACTATTAAAAACCAGATGCCATGTTCAACTTAACTGAACGCCGAAGATAATCCTTTGACACACATTGTATGACATTAATTAGTGCACTGGTGCTACGAATCCTAATTGAGATAAATAGTTTATCATGCAAAAGGATTCTTCTCTTTACTCTGTGGCAGTTCTATCCCAAAAATACTAGTGAGTGGAGGAGCACCCTGTTGCGTGTTTCAGTCAGAGCCTGAATTGTAACAAATGCAATCATGATATTACTGAGTGGGAGTGCTTAGCATTAATATACACATATAAGTAATATAGGATGTACTCACATGGAGTGAAGTTTATCAAGGACTGATAATGCTTCATTACGCTGGTTGCAGAATTTTAAAAGTTTAAAGAACGTCTAGATCAATGGGATTAAAATTCAGGCTTACAATTTCGAGATACTTCAAAAAACCTAAAGCCAAACACCAAAATGCAGATTGTTTATTGAGATTATCAACAATTGCTGTTCTGATGGATCTGAGCGATGTAATGTATGACAAAATGCCTAGTGGGAAATATGATGACGAACTGACCAAGTAATTAAGGCGTTAAACAGAATTAGGGCCAATATGTTCTAGAAATATGGCGAGTTTTACAAGCGGATAGGGGAACTACTGTATGTTTCTTGAGACCTTATGCCCAACCAAATATTATTATGAGTGTGCATCAAGCAGTCATAAATAGCAGACTATGCAAGACACTGGAATTGAAGCGACCTTTGTAATATTTAGAAAAGTATGCACTTTGACGTGCTTGAAACGATTTACTGATGCCACCACTGACAAGTGGAAAAGCCGTTCTGATAAAAACCTCTTACCAACTGGTGAAACCTCATTTTGCATTGCAGATGGTATCCATTGATGTTGTTGGGCCCTTTGCTGATGGGAGCGAACTATTCCAAGTATATTCTGGTGGTTATTAGCCAATTGACCAAGTGGGTATGAGGCATGGGCAATACAAGATCTGGGGGCGGTCACTGTGTCTAAGTTCATGATGAAATGCATAATACAGCTACATGGCTTCCCTCAGTTCATACTTACTAATAATGGAACTAATTTCACCTCCCACATTATAACCAAACTAAATGAAATCACAGCCACCCGCAGGGTAAAATGCTTCCATATCACCCTGAATTCAACGGAATGGTTACACAGGTTAGTAGAATCTTGTTGAACTAACTACAGAAATTTTAATGGGTCAACTTTCATATGGGAGCTTTTCTTTTACTGCCATCTTTGCCTAAAAATTAGCTATCACTCTACAACCGGAAAGAGTTCCTTCCAGTTATTACATTGATGGCACTCATCTCTTCCACGCTGCTCTATGACTGAGTAGAAGATAAAAGTGGAATGGATCTGCAACGATACTTGACCAACCTGAAGAACATATCAATTAAGCTGTAAACTGAAGCAAACTCTTTCATATTGTCCAAGAGATAAAGATTCAGGCTGCCAATCAGGTACAATGTAGTGGGCAAGCCCACTTTAAAGAAGGAGCGATGATTTTATTTCATGACCAACATGGGTTTGGTCAAAAGCATAAGTTGTCAAACATCTAAATTGGTCCATTTGAGTTAATTGAGAGATTAAGTTTTAACGCCTACACAATTAAGGACCACACAAGTATTCAAATTGTTATCTAGTGCTCGAAAATATTCCCCAACAAATAAGCAATAGTAAACTTATTGCCCAGTCAAAGGGGGGGGGGGAATGTTAGTTTTTTGATATGCCTGAACAATAAGCTTTATTTAGGTGCAGCATATTGGCTAACGTCCGCCCATAAACAATTTTATAATGGAAGAAATTTGAGCGCAATGAAATAAGGTGATACAGAACCCAGAAAGAAATATTATTGGATCATCTCCAAATAAGGCGATAATGTGATGTCAGATTACAATGAATAAGTATAAGATCTCTTAAACTAAGGTGATAGCAAATTTAAGAATAATAGACTCTGCCAAGGACTATCAGTTTCTAGGGATGAACCAATGAGAATATGGCATAAAAGAATAGCCTAAGCTTAAGGGTCAGTATTGACTAAAATTGTTAATATTTTAGTGTGATGAGAATACTAGAGGAGGATTGGTGGGAGGAAGAAGATAGAATTAGCAGAAGGAATCTGCTACGTTTATTAAGATATTAAAAATTGGTGTCACAGAAGCAATTGCTTCATTTAAAATTTACTAAATTTGTTCTAAGGACCGGTGATCTCCATATTGTCCATCCATTACTCAAAGAATTAACCTTATGTAAAGCTTACGGCGTATATTAACTAAATCACCAATTTTATAACATCTGTTAAAAAAGTAGAAAACGTATGATATTTTGTAATTAAGAGATAAGGTCTTGTGCAGCCACCTACCATTGGGCATATCAGTCTATCCATTGGCCCTGGACTAATTTCTGATCTGCTCTAAAGAAGTAGATAAATTATTGGAGAGATATTCTGATCTTTTTTCAACTTATACATACAATTTTAGCAAGATAATGGTTTAGTACATCAAATATATGCTGGATATATGGCCCCTTTTTGCGCTTGACCATATGTTAAAATTTTGGACTTAATTGCTCGCTTTTAGCCCTGGATTTCACTGCTCAGATTTGTGGATTCTGGAGTTGATTGTTTGTTGATAGACTGGGGCAAAGAATAGTATGATGACTATTTTAAGTTGATTTTTTAAAGCCACAATGAGAGTAAGTCCAAGCTAAACTGGTGCTTCTTCTTGAATATACTCTGGTAGGGAAACTTTCCCTATTCCCTTCTCGCAGAGCCAGGTGAAGATTTCAATAATGCTAATCCCAAGGATATCTGATTCTTGTACTCTTCTCTTAAGATTAGTTTTCAAAACAACCAATGTTTTAACAACTAAAGCTAATATCAGTGTAAATCTAATTTTATTAGGGAATTGTTTGGGGTTTTTATAGTTAGAATTGGCACACAACTTTTCAGCTGTCCGATGATCTTATTTGTGCTCCTATATTGGTTTTGACCCTTAGTGTTAGGTACCAAATCTAGTCAGGTACTGTTGCCTTGGGTTTTCTAGGCCACATAATCCTTGGGTGTTTGTTGGTCCAAACAATTGGTATTAGACACACAAAACTGGTTGTTTTGACTGATAACAATTCCATGTTTCCTCTGGCGTTTGAACGTTTTGTATTTTCATATGACTCAAATCTGTTCCATTATGAACAATTCTCTATAATTCAGCTACATGGATTATCCCAATAACGAATTATTGCTTAATTTTATTGGGGATGACGCCTGACTAAATCATCACCTATCTGCGGCCTCAAAATGTCATTGGGATGATTTCTCAACAAAATTGTCATCTGTTGGTGGACTCAATTAGAATTTGGGATGATTCCTGACAGATTTATCATCTGTTAGCGGCCTCAACTATTATTGAGGATGATGCCCAACAATAATTCATAGTCAGCGGCCTCAAATATCATCGGGGGTTCACCCAACAATATTCTCAATAGTTGGTCACTATTGCTAATCCTCTACGATTATAACTATACTTCAAATCGCATATTTGGTCAAAGGATTGGCCTATGTGGTCATCTGCAATTCCTACACATCCCCCTTCTTGGTCAGATATCCAATGGAAGATAGAACCCTTGGAAATAGAAGCCAGACTCAGCTGGAGCTCATTTTTGGTTTGTCATATTTCTATGTCCTCAGCGTAGTGCGGCTCTGTATGCAAACAACGCTCATATGTTATGCTCAGTTCAATGACTTAGTATCCTTGATTCTACCCGTTGCTGCCTCTTCTTGAGCGCAGTTCCTCGACATTATGCCCCGCCAGTCTCATCTTTGCATTGGTTGTGAGAAATCAACTTGTCCACCTGTACAAACCCCAGGATGGGTTGTTGGCACTTTGCCACCTGTATAAACCCCAGGACGGGTGGTTGGCACTCTTGCCACCTGTACAAAACCCCAGGATGAGTTGTCAGCACTTGTGCCACCTGTACAAACCCCAGGACTGATTTCAACATCTTGTTGATATGGACTATTCTGGCGGACCTAGTTTCAGCCCTTTCTGATCCTGCCAACGCTCAGAACTCATGCCCATTAATTTTCCTTCCTCTATGCATGGTAGGTGGGAATTTCGATAGGTGCATTACTAGGCAAATTAAAATTGTTTTTTAATATTTTCTACTTTTGTTGTATCTTTATGGATCATTTTACCTCCTTTTTCTAAGTCCAATATTTTAAGTATTTCACGTGGACTCTATTGGCTATTTAACCATCCTCAGTATTTTTGATTGTATAAGCACCATTTTCCAACTTGGCGATAATTTTGAATAGTCCCATCCATAGGGCGTCCAACTTATTTTTTCTCCTGAACTCATGGGTATTGCAATAGGCTACCCTGTTGACCACATGATATTCAATCAATGGAAGTCAATTCTGGTTGTCCGTTTTTTTCACATTGATTCTTTTCCTTAATGGTTTATTGAATGCTTGATATTTGTAATTCAATCAGGGCATCAGCCAGTCAGGATAGATAATGTTTGGCACTCATCCCCAAAGATGGCTCTACAGCTGAATACAATATTGGCGGCAATGCAGCTTTCCGCCTGTATAACAGTTTGAACAGCGTTTTCTTGGTCGCCAAATGATAACTGATATTATAGGCAAGAGTGACTGAACTCAGATATGCTCCCCATGCAGAAGTTTTCCCACGACCTTTTTTGTAAGGTTGAGGCTAGAGTTGCGTTTACTCTTTCCACCATTCCATTTGTTTCTGGACAATAGGTGAAGGACACAACACCGCGGATTCCCATTAATTTGTTAAGCCTAGGAATCACATGTGAAGTAAAATTGGTTCCATTGTCACTGAGAATGACATGAGAGCATCCGTGCTGATAGATCACTTGGTCTAGTATGAACTTTGCCATGCTTATTGAATCTAGTTTGCTGAGGGCTCTTGTTTTGACCCATCATGTTAAGTGATCTATTGCAACAATAATATATAATTCACTACTCTGGTGCTGATGCTTAATGGTCCCATAATTTCTATAGACACCGTGTGCCATGCAAAACCAGGGCATATTAGCCAGTATCCTACAATGCTCTTGTGCAGTTTGTGAAGCTGACATTCCACACAGCAGGCTAGGTAATCCATGACATTGTAATTGATTGATTCCCACTAATAATACTGGTGAATATGATCCACTAATTTTTATAGGCCACCATGGCTGACGACCTTATGAGCGGCTCAAATGATAACCACTCATTCCGATGGTTTAGGAAATAAATCCTATTTTACTTTGATTGTTTTGTTTATTTGATTGTCCTTAAACTCGAAATTTTCTATGGCTTTTCGTAGGGCGTTCCAAATTTCTTGGGGTTTATCCCCAGTATTACCCTTTTATCATCTGTCAAATAGTGCATCCTCCTGATGGTTGATCACATGAACAACTGGTAATTGAGACAATCTGTCAGCATTCTGATATGCTACTCCAGCCCAATGGATAATTTTGAAATCATAGGCTTGCAGCTTTAAAGCCCATCGGGTCAACTGGCCTTCTGGTTCCTCAGGTTATGAAGCCAGCGCAGGGATGAGTGGTCAGTTATGACTTTAAAGTGCATTCCATGTATGTAAACTCGAGATTGTTTGCAGGCATGGATGACCGCCAGACACTCTCACTCTGTCATGGTATAGTTACTTTCTGCTGGTGATAGTGTTCTACTCACGTAGGCTACTGGATTTTCATCTCTGTTGTCATATAAATTTTTAAATTTATTGTGGGGAAGGCCGACCATGGGATGGACACTTCTGAATATGATGCAGGAAAGATAAACTTAGTACCAGGGGGGGCACCCCAGAGAAGCGATGCTATCTCTTGTTGCCAGCGGGAACGCCACTTATGGGGAGGGGGAGGGAACGTGTTAAGGGGCCGTAGCCACTATTGAGCATGTGTGGAGGAAGGGGTCTGATTTGATGAACCAGACTGGGAACCAGTAGGAGACCAGCTGTCAGCGACGCGGTGGGAGATATCCAAACATCCACGCTTGATTGTGGTCCACCAAATGAGACCAAAATCTGTGGACAGTTTCTGGGAGGGTGGGGATGGAGCCAGCGATGGCATCCAAGACAATCGTGTGGATAGTCCACATGGCGATTGCAAAACCAGAGCACGGAGGGAGGGTGGGAGGGGGAGGTCATTGATGAAGCAAACATATCTCTTGACAGACTGAAGGGATGCGTTTGATCCTGGCCTAGCAGACGTTGGACTTCGCGCCATATCACTCTAGAGGTGGATCACTTCTCCAGGCGGTGGAACAGCGTTCCATACTGGCCACACATGACACAGGATGAGTGTAAAGCGTTAGAGCGCTCAGCTGTACGATACACCCGCCTCAGGCAGCGCCACACATGGGAGCGGACTTGAGGCTGCAACAGAGGATGGTGTGCGTATTTCCAGTTAGTCTTTTGGGTCTCAGTGGAATAAGGGATGTCCTTCATGTCCAGGTAGTCCACCCTGGATAGGACTTGGGGTCGAATGGGGATCACGCCATCATGGATGGGTAGCCCCTGTACCTCTTGTGTGAACTGAGGAGAGGGGCGGCCTCTTCGGGTTGTATGTCCACTAATACGAATTCTCCACTCTGCGCTTCGCATGGAGAGTAGGATTCGCTTGTAGTGGGTTTTAGTCCCGTGAGGACCTGTGGCCGATGTGTGTGATGCGAGATATTTCATCAGGGAGTGGAGGTTTGATGGATTGTTGAGGCTCAAGGCTCAGGAGAAGTTGGAGCGGGCCGTGCGGGACCAGTGTTGGGATGGGAGTGTAGGAGCAGTGAGGGTCGCGATCCAGGTGCCCAGGATCTTGGCAGCATGGGCTTTGAAGTCAAGCAGGCCCATGCCACCTTGATGATGAGGGCCAAACATGACCTCTAGCCATACTGGTGGTGGGCGGCCTGACCAAAGCCATCCTTGCAGCAAAGCATACAGGGATTTGAAGAAGCTTGGGTAGAAGGGGATGGCGTGGGCTCCGAACCAGACTTTGGATAGGAGCATAGAGTTGGCAAGAACAACCCTGGCAGTGAGGGTAGTAGGGTGGGCTCTGAGAGAGGCGATTCGCTTCGTCACGTTGTCCAGTATATGGCACTCCATTACTGCTGACGCGTATCCTCCTGCCTCCAACCACACGCCCAGATGGCGTACCGGTCCTATGGTAGGACGTGGCACAAAGGGGAGCACCAGTGGAGCGGTGTGTGTTGAGTTAGTAAGGCGTGGACGTGGGCGAGCAGATGGGCCAGGTTGGGAACTACATGCTGGGGCCCAGCAGTTCTGAAACCGACCAAGGAGGATAATTTGGTTTTGATGGCGTTCAGTGCCGCGTTGCTTACCCGGGAATATTCCTGGATGAGGGCTTCAAGCGCGCGTGCATTTTTGTTATTAGACACCCCCACCACGCAATCATCTGCAAATGCCATCATCTTGACTGGGGTTTGGCCTGGCACATGGACCCCAGTGAGGTGGGCATTCACATTTCGCAGTAGTGGTTCAAGGCTGAAGTTGTATAAGAGTGGGCTGAGGGGTCCCCTTGTTGCAGGCCCCTTTGAGGGCGGACTACTTCCGTTAGGAAGCCTGGGCCACGCACTGCCATTGTCACAGATTCCGTGAGCAGCATCACCCAGTTTATGAAGCGGGGGGGGGGGGGGGTAGGCGGAATTGATGGAGGCAGGCCCTTAGGTATTCCCAGTTTACTCTATCATAGGCCTTTTGTTGGTCCAAGAATACAAGTGCCCCAGAGGCTGTGGACTGACACACATTAGCCACAGAGTGCGCGATATCCCAAATCGACCTTCTGGGGATGAAAACGAATTGTTCTGGGGAGATGGTGGCAGATGCTACAGTCCCTAAATGGTTAGCCATTATTTTGGTTAAAATTTTGGTGTCTGTGTTTGTTAGAGAAATGGGGCGCCAGTTGGCTAAGTCAAGTCTATCCCCTTTCTTGAAGAGTGTGACAGTAAGGCCTCATGTCCTCCTGGTAGGAGGCGCATTTCCAACAGGCTTTGGTTGAGTGAGGCTAGCAGCAATGGGGATATATATTTAAAATATTTTTTGTAGAACTCATATGGAATGCCATCTGGGCCTGGGCATTTTTAGTTTGGCGCACCACGAATGGCTGTCCATAATTCATTCTGAGTAATTAAATTCATTTTTCTGAAAACTTTTCTTTCTCGTTGCAAACACTTTTGCAACCCATTCAATTTAAGACTAAATCTAGTTTGATAATCTCATAGAGGGGATTAGTCTGCGCCCATGTCTGGGAGCAGTTGGGCAAGCAAGGCAAGAGGAGCAGGCGGAAGGCCCGCGGCCTCTAACGTTCAAAAACGCCCCAGAGAATCCGGCGGAATAGAAAAAAAATCTAAAAAAACTGGCGGTCACAATTTCCCCAGAGATACTCGCGTGGCAAGCACGATGCAACCAGTACATCAACATGCCACATTCCCAGCCACTTTTGTCAGTGGAATTCGGAGTCCGTGTGTATCTGGACATCCAAAAAATGGCCTTATGGGAAAAATTTTGTGAAGATGTACACAAAATTTTCCTGACCGCGGTGTACGTTGCACCTCACTCCATGTCACGCAGTTGGCTGGACCTAGGTTTCAAAAGCAAAATAGCAGCAGATGAGGCTGCAGCGGTGCGCATAGTGGTCGACCTCCCTGAAGGGCAACGGGTCATTGAAACTAAACGCACCAGATGGACAAAATCAAACCAAATTTTCCTCACGTTTGACTTTTTGCCTACTACGGTAAAACGTGACATTTTGGAGCAACACCTGAAAGATGGTCTCGCCATATACAGCGAAATACAATCTTTCGAAATGCAACATTTCATGCTGATGCCACACCTGTGCACCAGCAAAGCCATTGCAGTTCTGACCCCAACTGAGGAGATCGTGAAGGACCTAACCCAGATCCCACACTCCACCTTTATTGATATCGCAGGGCACACCACCCACCCATTCTGGGTAACCATGAACAGCGCGCCCCCCATTTGCACCCACTGTGACGCGTTTGGCCATAAGGCACACGCGTGCCCCATCAAAGAGGGCATTACATTCCAAGAGCACCCCTCGGCGGCCATGGCCAGCGGAGAGGCGCACTACGAACCAACCGCAAGCACCAAAGAGGCTTTCCCGTGGGGAGCACAAGGCTGCTACCTATTGGTAAAGCCCATCTCCCCGCAGGAGCGGAAGAAGGCCAAGCAGGCCCATAGGACCGCGGCCAAGGAAGCGGCCAAGGTCACCACCACCATCCCACACTCACAACGCCAGGAGGACATGGAGACCTTCGCGGTGAAAGCAACTCAGGAATCCATCACCCAATCAGATTGGGAGGCCCAAGCTGGATGGGCCACTCAATCCGAGGATCCAATGGGAGATTCAATCTCACCCAATCGCTGCACCCAAGCCCCGGTCAAAACCAACTTAGACCTATCCCAACTGAAAATTTTTTTTTGCCCCACTCGACAGTGCACCAAACTTATCCGCACCGCAAAAAAATTCGTCCAACGTCAGGAAAACAAAAAGCGAAGGCCAAAGCCAACGCGACTCTTTCCACAAAAATTAACAAAAACCCCAATAGCGTTGCTGCTAATACCCACGCTGCTGTGAAAGCCTGTGGGGACCTGGAAGAGGCTGGTGGGCCAGGGGCCCCACCCCTCGCACCTAAGGTGCAATGGGGGAAACCTTCACTCTAGGGATTCTGTATATCGCTGGACTCAAGGCCTCCCCGTCCCGGGCTAGGAAACTGAGTTTTTTACAAAATAATTTACCCATGGATATCCTGGCTATCCAGGAAACCCACCGTCCACGAGGTTCGAGGATGCTTGGAAAACAATGCTCCTACCATCCCTATCCTTTTGGTCGAAGCACTGTGGGGTGCTAATTTGGAAAAACAATTTTTTCAAATTTACATCTTCAGAAACATTCCTAAATGACTGAGTGCTCGTTGTCACCTTCTCATGGGCTGATGTTGCACACACAATCGTCAACATTTACACCCCAAACAGTGCAAAAGAGCACCGGGAATTTTTCTCATCAGTCAAATCCCTCCCGCTGCCCCCCGATTCTTTCCTAATTGGCGAAATGAACTATTGGCTAACCTCACCAATGGACCGGTGGCTGCCCTCACCCCATGCCCCACAGGGTCCCGTAGAACTACGCGTTCTAAAAGCCACCCTTGGGTTAATGGATGCACTGCCGCGACATGACCCACTGCTCAAAAACATGACGCGTCCCCACATCCACAACGGCCAATTAAGGTCCATGACCCGCATTGACCTTTTTCTAGCGCCGGCGAAATTCCAACCCCACATCTCCCACTTCAAAAACAACGAAAAATGGAATTCTCTGACCACCGACTGGTCTCAATAACATACCACTTACCCGTCACAGTTGCAAAGGCCCCACATTGGTGCAAAATCCGCCCCCCAGAGCTTGCGTTGCCAGGATTTTCCACGTGGGTGGAAGAGGCAACTTTGGCAAAATCGTTTGTTGCACCGTTTTGTGCGGACCCTATTTCCACATGGGCAACTTTCAAAGAAGACACCATCCGCCACTATCGCCATCTCTCATCCAGATGCTCACGAGCCACATCGGCGGTTATATCGCATGCGCTGGTAGAATTGGCCCACTTGGAGTCCAACATTCCAGCCTCAGGATATAGCCCTGCATGGGGCCAAAAGTGGGCGGAGGCAGCAGCCCACCTCAACGCACTTGAAAGGCAACACAAACATTGGATTTGTGTCCAATACAGGGCCACACGCATCACTAAAGGCGACAAGTGCACCGCATACTTCTTCAAAAAAATTTTGCACCATGCCAGAGCGTGGCCTGCACACAGGTGCAAAGATCAGATAATTCTATTGTGGACACACCGGCTGAAGTGGCAATTGAAACGTAAAGATATTACTCTGAGTTATACCAAGCCAAACCAATTCAGCCGGCCAAAATAGTGGAATTTCTTGACAGAGCTCATATCTGCACCATTTTCCGATACCCAGAAATAATGAATTTATTTACTCTGAACGAATTATGGACTACCATTCACAGTGCACCAAAACGAAAATGCCCAGGCCCAGATGGCATTCCATATGAGTTCTACAAAAAATATTTTATATATATCCCCATTGCTGCTAGCCTCACTCAACCAAAGCCTGTTGGAAACGCGCCTCCTACCAGGAGGACATGAGGCCTTTACAGTCACACTCTTCAAGAAAGGGGATAGGCTAGACTTAGCCAACTGGCGCCCCATTTCTCTAACAAACACAGACACCAAAATTTTAACAAAATTCATGGCTAACCGTTTAGGGACTGTAGCATCTGCCACCATCTCCACAGAACAATTTGGTTTCAACCCCAGAAGGTCAATTTGGGATAACGTGCACTCTGTGGCTAATGTGTGTCAGTCCACAGCCTCTGGGGCACTTGTATTCTTGGACCAACAAAAGGCCTATGATAGAGTAAACTGGGAATACCTTAGGGCCTGCCTCCAATAATTCCGCCTACCTCCCCACTTCATTAACTGGGTGATGCTGCTCACGGAATCTGCAACAATGGCTTTGCGCGGCCCAGGTTTCCTAACGGAAGTAGTCCATCCTCAAAGGGGCCTGCGACAAGGGGACCCCCTGAGCCCACTCTTATACAACTTCAGCCTTGACCCACTACTGCGAAATATGAATGCCCAACTCACTGGGGTCCATGTGCCAGGCCAAACCCCAGTCAAGATGATGGCATTTGCAGATGATTGCGTGGTGGGGGTGTCTAATAACAAAGATGCACGCGCGCTTGAAGCCCTCATCCAGGAATATTCCCGGGTAAGCAACGCGGCACTGAATGCCTCCAAAACTGAAATCATCCTCCTTGGTCGGTTTCAGAACTGCTGGGCCCCAGCAAGTAGTTCCCAACCCAGCCCATCTGCTCGCCCAAGTCCACGCCTTACTAACTCAAAACACACGCTCCACTGGTGCTCCCCTTTGTGCCACGTCCTACCATAGGACCGGTACACCATCTGGGCGTGTGGTTGGAGGCAGGAGGATACGCGTCAGCAGTAATGGAGTGCCATATACTGGACAACGTGACAAAGCGAATCGCTCTCTCAGAGCCCACCCTACTACCCTCACTGGCAGGGTTGTTCTTGCCAACTCTATGCTCCTATCCAAAGTCTGGTTTGGAGCCCACGCCATCCCCTTCTCCCCAAGCTTCTTCAAATCCCTGTATGCTTTGCTACAAGGTTGGCTTTGGTCAGGCCGCCCTCCACCAGTACGGCTAGAGGTCATGTTTGGCCCTCATCATCATGGTGGCATGGGCCTAATTGACTTCAAAGCCCATGCCGCCAAGATCCTAGGCACCTGGATTGCGGCCGTCACTGCTCCTACACTCCCATCCCAACACTGATCCTGCGCAGCCCGCTCCAATTTCTCCCGAGCCTTGGGCCTCAACAATCCATCAAACCCCACTCCCTGATGAAATACCTCGCATCACACACATCAGCCACAGGTCCTCACGGGACCAAAACCCACTACAAACGAATCCTACTCTCCATGCGAAGCGCAGAGTGGAGAATTCGTATTAGTGAACATACAACCCGAAGAAGCCACCCCTCTCCTCAGTTCACACAAGAGGTACAGGGGCTACCCATCCATGATGGCGTGATCCCCATTCGACCCCAAGTCCTATCAGGGTGGACTACCTGGACATGATGGACATCCCTTATTCCACTGAGACCCAAAAGACTAACTGGAAATACGCACACCATCCTCTGTTGCAGCCTCAAGTCCGCTCCCATGTGTGGCGCTGCCTGAGGCGGGTGTATAGTACAGCTGAGCGCTCTAATGCTTTACACTCATCCTGTGTCGTGTGTGGCCAGTATGGAACGCTGTTTCACCGCCTGGAGAAGTGCCCCACCTCTAAAGTAATATGGCGCGAAGTCCAACGTCTGCTAGGCCAGGATCAAACACATCCCTTCAGTCTGTCAAGAGATATGTTTGCTTCATCAATGGCCTCCCCCCTCCCACCCTCCCTTCGTGCTCTGGTGGTTGCAACCGCCATGTGGACTATCCACACGATAGTCTTGGATGCCATCGCCGGATCCATCACCACCCTCCCTGAAGCTGTCCACAGATTCTGGTCTCATTTGGTGGATCATTTTCAAGCGTGGATGTTTGGATATCTCCCACCACGTCGCCGGCAGCTGGTCTCCTCCTGGTTCCCAGTCTGGTTCATCAAATCAGACCTCTTCCTCCACACGTGCTCAATAGTGGCTACGCCCCCTACACACGTTCCCTCCCCCTTCCCATAAGTGGCGTTCCCGCTGGCAACAAGAGATAGCATCGCTTCTCTGGGGTGCCTCACCTGGTACTAAGTTTTGTCTCATCTGAGTCATATTCGGAAGTGTCCGTCCCATGGTCGGCCTTCCCCGCAATAAATTTAAAATTTAAAATTTAAATTCATTTTTCTGGGTATTGGAAAATGGTGCGGATATGAGCTCGGTTGAGAAATTCCGCCATTTTGGCCAGCTGAATTGGTTCAGCTCGGTATAACTCAGAGTTATATCTTTGCGTTTTGATTGCCACTTCAGCCAGTGTGTCCGCAATGGAATTATCCAATCTTCACACCTGTGTGCAGGCCACGCTCTGGCGTGGTGCGAAGAATTTTTTAAAGAAGTATGCAGTGCACTTGTCACCTTTAGTGATGCGTGTGGCCCTGTATTGGACACAAACCCGATGTTTGTGTTGCTTTTCAAGTACGTTGAGGTAGGTGGCT
>JAKSZP010009676.1:0-70832 GCA_022478985.1 Massospora cicadina
CACTGTCCATGAGGTTCTGAGGGAAGCTTGGAAAACAATGCTTCTACCATCCCTATCCTTTTGGTCAAAGCACTGTGGGGTGCTAATTTTGGATAAACATTTTTTTCAAATTTACATCTTCAGAAACATTACTAAATGGCTGAGTGCTCATTGTCACCTTCTCATGGGCCGATGTTGCACACACAATCATCAACATTTATGCCCCAAATGGTGCACATGAGCATCAGGAATTTTTCTCATCAGTCAAATCCCTCCCGCTACCCCCCAATTCTTTCCTAATTGGTGACATGAACTGTTGGCTAACCTCACCAACAGACCGGTGGCTACCCTCACCTCACGCCCCACAGGGTCACGTAGAACTACGCGTTCTAAAAGCCACCCTTGGGTTAATGGATGCGCTGCTGCGACATGCCCCACTGCTCAAAAACATGATGTGTCCCCACATCCACAACGGCCAATTAAGGTCCATGACCCGCATCGACCTTATTCTAGCGCCAGCGAAATTCCAACCCCACATCTCCCACTTCAAAACAATGAAAATGGAATTTTCCAACCACCGACTGGTCTCAATAACATACCACTTACCCATCACAGTTGCAAAGGCCCCACATTGGTGCAAAATCCGCCCCCCAGAGCTCGCGTCACCAGGAGTTTCCATGTGGGTGGAAGAGGCAACTTTGGCAAAATCGTTTGTTGCACCGTTTTGCGTGGACCCCACTTCCACATGGGCAAATTTCAAAGAAGACACCATCCACCACTATCGCCATCTCTCATCCAGACACTCACGAGCCACATCGGCAGTTATATTGCGCGCACTGGTGGAATTGGCCCACTTGGAGTCCAACATTCTAGCCTCAGGATATAGCCCTGCATGGGGCCAGAAGTGGGCGGAGGCAGCCGCCCACCTCAACGCACTTGAAAGGCAACACAAACATCGGGTTTGTGTCCAATACAGGGCCACACGCATCACTAAAGGTGACAAGTGCACCGCATACTTCTTCAAATTTTTTTTGCACCACGCCAGAGTGTGGCCTGCACACAGGTGTGAAGATCGGATAATTCTATTGTGGACACACCAGCTGAAGTGGCAATCGAAACTTAAAGATATTACTTTGAGTTATACTGAGCCAAACCAAATCAGCCAGCTGAAATGGCAGAATTTCTTGACCAAGCTCATATCTGCACCATTTTCCGATACCCGGAAATAATGAATTTAATTACTCCAAACGAATTATGGACTACCATTTGCAGTGCGCCAAACCGAAAATGCCCAGGCCCAGATGGCATTCCATATGAGTTCTACAAAAAATATTTTAAATACATATCCCCATTGCTGCTAGCCTCACTCAACCAAAGCCTGTTGGAAGCGCGCCTCCTACCAGGAGGACATGAGGCCTTTACGGTCACACTCTTCAAGAAAGGGGATAGGCTAGACTTAGTCAACTGGCGCCCCATTTCTCTAACAAAAAAAAACGCTAAAATTTTAACCAAAATCATGGCTAACCGTTTAGGGACTGTAGCATCTGCCACCATCTCCCCAGAACAATTTGGTTTCATCCCCAGAAGGTTGATTTGGGATAACGTGCACTCTGTGGCTAATGTGTGTCAGTCCACAGCCTCTGGGGCACTTGTATTCTTGGACCAACAAAAGGCCTATGATAGAGTAAACTGGGAATACCTTAGGGCCTTCCTCCAACAATTCTGCCTACCTCCCCGCTTCATTAACTGGGTGATGCTGCTCACAGAATCTGCAACAATGGCAGTGCGCGGCCCAGGTTTCCTAACGGAAGTAGTCCGTCCTCAAAGGGGCCTGCGACAAGGGGACCCCCTTAGCCCACTCTTATACAACTTCAGCCTTGACCCACTACTGCGAAATGTGAATGCCCAACTCACTGGGGTCCATGTGCCAGGCCAAACCTTAGTCAAGATGATGGCATTTGCAGATGATTGCGTGGTGGGGGTGTCTAATAACAAAGATGCACGCGCGCTTGAAGCCCTCATCCAGGAATATTCCCAGGTAAGCAACGCGGCACTGAACGCCTCCAAAACCAAAATCATCCTCCTTGGTCGGTTTCAGAACTGCTGGGCCCCAGCAAGTAGCTCCCAACCCAGCCCATCTGCTCGCCCACGTCCACTGCCTTACTAACTCAAAACACACTGCTCCACTGGTGCTCCCCTTTGTGCCACAACCTACCATAGGACCGGTACGCCATCTGGGCATGTGGTTGGAGGCAGGTGGATACGCGTCAGCAGCAATGGAGTGCCATATACTGGACAACGTGACGAAGCGAATCGCCTCTCTCAGAGCCCACCCTACTACCCTCACTGGCAGGGTTGTTCTTGCCAACTCTATGCTCCTATCCAAAGTCTGGTTAAGAGCCCACGCCATCCCCTTCTCCCCAAGCTTCTTCAAATCCCTGTATGCTTTGCTACAAGGTTGGCTTTGGTCAGGCCGCCCTCCACCAGTACAGCTAGAGGTCATGTTTGGCCCTCATCATCATGGTGGCATGGGCCTACTTGACCAAAGCCCATGCCGCCAAGATCCTGGGCACCTGGATTGCGGCCGTCACTGCTCCTACACTCCCATCCCAACACTGGTCCCGCGTGGCCCGCTCCAACTTCTTTTGAGCCTTGGGCCTCAACAATCCATCAAACCCCTACTCCCTGATGAAATACCTCGCATCACACACATCAGCCACAGGTCCTCACGGGACCAAAACCCACTACAAACGAATCCTACTCTCCATGCGAAGCGCAGAGTGGAGAATTTGTATTAGTGGACATACAACCTGAAGAGGCCGCCCCTCTCCTCAGTTCACACAAGAGGTACAGGGGCTACCCATCCATGATGGCGTGATCCCCATTCGACCCCATGTCCTATCCAGGGTGGACTACCTGGACATGATGGACATCCCTTATTCCACTGAGACCCAAAAGACTATCTGGAAATACGCACACCATCCTCTGTTGCAGCCTCAAGTCCGCTCCCATGTGTGGCGCTGCCTGAGGCGGTTTATCGTACAGCTGAGTGCTCTAATGCTTTACACTCATCCTGTGTTGTGTGTGGCCAGTATGGAACGCTGTTTCACCGCCTGGAGAAGTGCCCCACCTCTTAAGTTATATGGCGCGAAGTCCAACGTCTGCTAGGCCAGGATCAAACACATCCCTTCAGTCTGTCAAAAGATATGTTTGCTTCATCAAAGCCCTCCCCCCTCCCACCCATTCTCCATGCTCTGGTGGTTGCAATCGCCATGTGGACTATCCACACGATTGTCTTGGATGCCATCGCTGGATCCATCCCCACCCTCCCTGAAGCTGTCCACAGATTCTGGTCTCATTTGGTGGATCACTTTCAAGCGTGGATGTTTGGATATCTCCCACCGCGTCGCTGACAGCTGGTCTCCTCCTGGTTCCCAGTCTGGTTCATCAAATCAGACCCCTTCCTCCACACGTGCTCAATAGTGGCTACGTCCCCTACACACGTTCCCTCCCCCTTCCCATAAGTGGCGTTCCCGCTGGCAACAAGAGATAGCATCGCTTCTCTGGGGTGCCTCCCCTGGTACTAAGTTTTGTCTCGTCTGAGTCATATTCAGAAGTGTCCATCCCATGGTCGGCCTTCCCCGCAATAAATTAAATTAAATTAAATTAAGAAAAGTCGGATCATCCCTAAAATATTTGAGGGTTAAAGTTTGACCTAAGATATCAAAAATATTCTCATCATAATTAAAAATAAGTGCCATAAAACTTAGGGAACCTAATTCTAATAAGAAGTGGTAGATCATCGTGTCCACTATAGCAGGGGCATTTTTACAATGAGCCAAACCTCATTGTTAATGCATTAATTAACCCTTTGCTCATAGTACTCAAATCCAAGATGTTTAATATCATTGATGGTAGGCTTCATTGGGAGCTATTCTCATTCACATTTTTGGAATGACCAGATACTACATTTATGAGGGTGCCTCTGTCAACAAAGGCTTTAACCTGATTTTGTTTATGCAAGAATTGATTAAGTAAATTAAATAATAGTGAGAATTCCAAATATTAAAAAATATAGAAGGAGTATCAAATTTAATAATGCTTTTGATATGTTCTCCTTCATCTTGGAAGTACTATTCAAGGTCTCAAATCTTAAGGCGGCTTTGACACCCCTTAAGGGGTAAGGATTGAGACTCTTTGGTAACTACAAATGGAAAGTGTTTAGTGATTTGGGTAGCATAAAATTTAGAGACATCTTCTGTCACTCTCGTTTCATGGCCATTTGTTGAATTCTGGTGATGACTGACACAATAATAATATCATGGGAATTTTATATGACCACATTATCCATCTTAGGATTATTTAAGCTTTAATTTATCTAAATTAATGGTTCATATATATTTTAGCTTATTAATTAAGCTTTGAGATTATATTTTAATTGTTTCAACTATTTGGTGATAATAATTAACCAGATAGTTAATTGTAATTTACAGAGAATTGTATCTGGTGATAGTGATGATTATTATTTCATTGGGGGATTATTGTTGACAATGTTTAATGAGTAATTCAGTTCAAAATGAGTAATTACTCATGGTTTATCGTTAGTTCTAGTAGCTGACATGTTGCTGATCTGTATAGAAATTTTATAGGCTATTCCTTATAAAAATCAGCTGGCTATTTCCCAAGATCAAACCAATATCCCTTCTTGTCAGCTAGGCATGCTGAGATCGTTGTGGTTACTACAATCACCCTAACATGTTCTCCATTACTATCGCCTATAAGATGTTCCTTAATTTTTATAATAAACAAACATCATAGAACTGAAAATGCTTTATTGTTATCAATTGTTTATTGTTTATTCAAGATGAAGTTGTAGAGTGTCAGGATTTACATTAGTTTAAGTGAAGCCTCAACTTGGGACTTCAAATTAATATGTACTTTGGGCAATATCAACTAACCTTTACTATAATTAATTTAGCACCTGACGCTTTGTCGGGCCAAAGACTCAAGAATAATTTTAATTTTAATTTTTTAGTATAAGTCAAATACAATCTTTGTTGTTATTTTCCCCAACTGATTACTTGGGATAAATCAATATTGAAGTGCTCCACTATTTTTGCTCCAGCCTGATATTCCCCATTTCAACTAATATCTACCCTGGAAAAAAGAATCCCTTATTTCCACATTATCTAACCTTATCTACAACCTTACCTTATCTTATGAGTCCTCTATCTGTTATCTACTTCCATTTATTCTCTAATTATATTTCAGATAATATTTCCTAATCTGATCCCAGTTTCAACAGGGCTTGTGCTGATCGTTCCTTATATCTCTTATTTTATCCCTTGCTTCATTAGCACTATTAAAGGTGCAAATGATTTACTTAATAATATAACTTTTTACGCTCTACCTAATTTTAGGCTCTTTTTAGTAAAAGTTCACTCTTTTAGGACCTTTGAACCAGCCTAGGTTAAGTCCCACTTAGTCTGCCTATCATCCATCTTGACTAGCTTCAAAGGACCAGCCTTCAGGCTTCATCAGTCCCAACAAAAATTGGTGCTTTCTTCCAGGTACCCTTCTGAGCTTCACCCAGAGCTTAATACGCTCATCCTTGGATGAACTCTCTCAAAATGTCAAATCTTCATCAAGCTTCACTTGAAAATATGAAGTCTACATATAATCTCACCTTCAAACAAGCTCAAAATTATGAAGTTATAATCTGGACAATATGATCTATTAAATGCGCATCTCAATGATCTGGAGGATTTTTTTTTTGAGGAAACCTGCAAATTTGAATGGTCCCACCGATTCACCTTTTTCTATAACCAAACTAATCTAATAGGAGATCGTGCTGAGGATGCTGCTTGGGACCTCAGCTTAATCAAATCAAGAAGCTCCAAAATGATTAATTGGCTAAATTTTTTTATAAATTCCAAAAGTTATTGAAGATGCTGAAAACTATTTCCAGAATTTACCCCAAATCTAGGAAACACGTTGTCAGAATTTTTCTATAAATGAATAAACTAAAAGTAAACTAATTAACTTGGGCTTGTTGCAACAGATGAATTAGGGGCTATTGAAGTTAAAGTCCAAGAAATCTCAAGCTAAATTTAGCAGCTGAGACAGAGCCTCCCAACATTCAAAATGAAGCTGCCAAGATAAACGCTTTGGCTTTAAAATCATTTTCCTCTGCTAATGTTACTGAACCCCCAAATCTAACTCAAAACTAACTCCTATTGACGAAATGCCACCTAAGTGCCAAGGTAACAATCTTGCCAACGTCCACTGCTGTTCTAATGAAGACTTTGGTTCAGTTAAACCCTATGCCTTAGTGCCAGATTGCTCTCCCTCGCCTATCCTTTAAATTTCTAACCATTTAATATTTATTTGTTTTCTACTAACCATTTAGGCATTCCCATTAATGATGATGTGTCAAAACCACCCAAACCATCTCAGGTATCTCAAGATGGTCTCAAAAAGCCGTTAACAAACTGCCAGTCCAAACTTCCAATTGTAATAACACCTATGAAATATGAGGCCCATGATTGTATAGCAAAATCAGCCAAACTAAGAGTTCAGGCCAAATAAGTGGTTGAGTCTTGAAACCTATACAATGATGAACCATCACCTGGATATAGGTTGGATATTGAGGATCAAACTGTCTAGCTGATTTAAACATAAATTTTAAATTTTTAACTAAATTTAAACCCAAGTTGCCCGATTCAGACCTTAAAACTAACCCAACTGAAACATTTACCATTAATATCAGCCTCAGGATCAAGATAAAAGCCAAACCGCCTGATCCAAAATCTAAGGAAAATATTTTAATCAAATTTAGATTCAAACCGCCCAATCTGAACGTTAAGGACAATCAGATTGATGGCCAAGAAGCTTTAATTCAAAATTGTATGAATTTGATTAGTAATATTGGCCGCCATATTAACTTTAAACCTATTCTTGCTGCATTTATCTCCTCATCTTCAGATTTGCACTCCTCACTCACCAATGTGAGCTACACCTCCTTTAAATTGGTTATTGAGTCTAACTGCCCCAATTGCATCAAGATCAACGTCCTACTCTATTTTAAGCCCTATCCTACACTGAATGCCTTCAATCCTCCTAACCAGCCCTTCCGTCCTAATGCCAAGTTTAAAATTGCTAAACCTTTGGATTCCCACTTTTCCAAAATCAAGCTTTTCAAAAATAAATAAGTTTATAGCTATGAAATGATTTGCCAAACCAAACAACTGGCTAACCTAATTTTTGTTCACAAAGTTTAAGCTTATACTAAATTCCTCAAGGCATTATATTTATACAACATGGAAACTTTATTTGGCAACCCCAGTCAGACACTTGCCATCATGGCTCCAAAAAAATGTTGTGGGACAAGATGAGCCAACATGGAGAAATGTCAGACATTTATGAGTTTCCAATGATAGTAAATATAATTAGATGATATGAATGATATTATCAGCCAAAAGACCCTGGCTGATTATTGGTGGAACCCTAGAAATCGGGGTAACACTTCTGTGAATACTATATGTGCAAATTAGCATGAAGTTGGGCAGTCAAATTTTCCCAATCACGTGAGGGAACTTGGGGAGTCCATATGCGATTTCTCCCCCTGCCACGTCCAATTCCCTTCAAACATTTAAGTGGGGACCACCTCTTTTTATAGGTTTGGCGAAATCCCCAAGGTGCAATAATTTTAGCTAATGGAAATGGCTAAAGATATCAAATCATTCCCCTCAGGAACGTAACGCCTACCACTAATTCTCCATCCATTATTCAGCTAAATTGAAACGAGTTTTCTGAGCTTTGGTAAGCAGAACTTGCATATTTCTTACTCAGACCGCAACAAGCTGTCCCGAATTTACCAATGAATTCCCTTTGACCCTCATTACCATTTTAAATACTGAATGGTCAGATATCAAGAGGGTTCATTTTAACTTAAATTTTATTACGCTTAATAAAAACTATAAAAGCCCTAAAACTTTCTAGTTTTTAAGTGTCCATTTAATTTATCATATTTATTGGTTTAATCCACATATTTATTGTTATTTAGGTTTAAATGCACTCAAGTGAGCTTCTTTTACCCTAAATCCAACAACCCCTGTCAAGGCTTGAGGGGGCATTGTTGGAATTCTCTATAGTTTAAGTTAAGCCTTAACTTAGGACTTCCAATTTATTATTTATTTTGAGCAATCTCAATTAACCTTTTATATAATTAATTCTATGTCTAATGCTTTGTTAGGCCAAAGGCTTGAAAATAATATTAATTTTAATTTATTTAGCATCATTAAAATCTGATTACCATTGCTAAATTCCCTAACTGATTAACTGGGATAAAATTAATTTTGATGTGCTCCACTATTTGATGCTCCATCCTGATAATCCCCATTTCAACTACAATCTACCATTGGAAAAAAAGAATTCCTTGCTTCCAATTATCTAAACTTATCTCCAACCTTACCTTATCTTATGAGCCCTCTATCTGCTATCTACTTCCATTTATTCTCTAAAATATTTCAGATAATATTTACTAATTTGCTCACAGTTCCAACAGGGCTTATGCTGATCGTTACTTATATCTCTTATTTTATCCCTTGCTTCATTAGCACTATTTAAGGTGCAAATGATTTACTCAATAAAATAACTTTTTACGCTCTACCAAATTTTAGGCTCTATTTAGTAATATTTCGTTCTCATAGGACATCTGAACCTGCCTTGGTTAAGTCCCACTTACTCTGTCTATTATCTATCTTGGCTAGCTTTGAAGGACCAGCCTTCAGACCTCGTCAGTCCCAACATAGATAAGTACTTCTTGTCTAAGTGCCAAACTGCCAGAGAGGGCAAAGTCATTTGAATCTTTATTGCCATAGTGAGGCTGAAGTCACTTATCTTATTCTTATCCGCCAGAGTAGGGCTGAATCTACCCAATAAATCTAAACTTGACTAGGCTAGTTGTCATCATTTAATTAGCAAGTCTATATTTCAGATATTGTAGTTAAGTGATACTGTGTACCATTTAAAACCCACAGTTTTTATACTTGGTGCTCAATAGAGGGGTTGAGTCAATTTTATCCAAATCAAAAAAAGCCAAATAATTAAAATAATATAGAGCACAGAAGAGGCTAGGATGATGGAGCATCTGCAGCCCATTATGTAAATATCCAATTAGAGAAAGATATGCTGGTGAATCCCCTATATATTTACATAAAGATAAGTGGAGTAAACAAAAATGACGCAGCCACACATGAACCACCTTTGGAGCAAAGCTGAGATTTGTTTACCTGGATCAATGAGATTATGGGAGGGTTTCAAATTTTGTCCACAGATAATCTGGATAAAAACGGTGGATATTTCACCACATGAAGAATCAGGAAGACCAAGGATGGCATTTTGATTATTTTCTCAGTGTTAGTTTTTCTATTTTATCAGGGTGACCAAGAACTATTGGTAATATTGGTGATTAACTTATCAAGTATGTGCAGCTGAATACCCAAAACACTATTTTATCCAAGGTCAACAGCAGGTTGTGATCACTGATCTGGTCGCATACACTCATAATAGCAGTGTACAACAGTAGGCGTTGATGCAACAATTAGATGTCAGCTTCCAACAAATCCGCACCTGCTTGGACTCTACATTGCAGTGTGTTCAGCAGTCAAATGCACAAATCAAGAATCTGGTATCCAAGTTAAATATGAAACTTCATGGGATAGTCAAAGCAATTATTAAACAGCTTAGGTTCAATCATTGGTATTAACACAATGTGGACAAACACTGCCAATTGGCTAAATCCAATATCACTAATTTGATTCTAGCTCAGGATGCAACTGAGCCAATGGTTGCCAGCACCACCAAAACTCACACTGTCATGCTCAATTTGATCAAAGGGAGATAAAAAAATAAGAATACCATCAAAGATATGAAAATAAAATTTGAGAAACTTGAAAAAGGTAATAAGAGCTGAAATTGATAAACTTTGCACAGAATTAGAATTGTTAATAAGAACGCTCTAAAGTCAGCCACTCAATCCAGATTAGTCTCGATGAGGTTAAATTCATTAAGTTAGTTTATATAAAGTTCAGATATAAAAAGGAGCATCATGAGCTATATGATCATTTATTTGATGTGCAGAAATGTGAGAATTCATTTTACAAGTAAGTGAAAACCTTATAATTGACTCTATAAGGGGAAATAGAGAAAAATCGTCAACTTTGGGAAATGAACAAAACGCTTAGATTGGGAGGAAAAAAACTTGGACGATATGATAAGCTCAAAAATTCTAGAGGTACCTGCACTTGGGTTGAGTACCACGAGGTGGAGTTATTTGAGGAGGATTTGAAATCTATTTAAATAGAAAATTGACTGAAACACAATCCAATCTGTTCAGGATTTTCCCCCAACCATTATGGCACTTCTGGAAGTAATGCCTAGAAATGACTCCAGCATCCGTTTGAATTCCAATTAGAAACACTGCACCAATTATCGTTGCAGACTACAAAAGCATTCCTAAGTTGCCCATTCTATATCAGATAACGCACCTGATTTTTTCCAGTTATTTGAGATGACTATGTATAGTTACAGCAACTATCAGAAAACTGTCACCGTCATAAACTGCATTGATGACTTGTGCCAAAATCTAGTCTTGCTTTATATTTGTGGGGAAAATTGGAGCGATAAAGAGGCAAAAGAAGCAATCTGAAGACTTTTGGGGGCCCAGATAAGATGTCAGCTCAGAAGCAAGAATTAATGGAAATTCAGTTTAAGAAGGGTGAAAAAGTGGGTGCATTTTCTGATCGTGTTTATGATGAAGTGCAGATCCTTAGTGGAGCTAGCAAGTTGACTAATTTAGAAAGAAGAATTGCTATGCAAAATGGGTTGGGACCATCTAGTACTAAAAAAAAGAATTGCTATGCAAAATGGGTTGGGACCATCTAGTACTAAAAAAAAGAATTGCTATGCAAAATGCGTTGCGCCCTCACTGAGACTTGCTTCAAGTGATTGCGCCAACTCTCACTAACAAACACATTATTTCCTAAATGGTAGAACATCTGAAGGTCCTGTCAGCAACATTTGACACACCAAAATCAGATCTATAAACTGAAGAATCAGTCAAACAATAATAAGGGTTCAAGATGATTCCCTGACAAATCTAGAGATTACAATAATTGTGGGAATCAAGACAAGCAGTTTGATGGATCTAGACCCCTCATAAGCCACCTTTGACTTTTAATAAGTGTGGCCAAGCTGGAACTATTTGCAGATGAGCCTGAGTTAAATCCACTTCAAGTAGTTTACCAGAATGTAAACATAATAAACATGTTGAAATGAAAAGGTTACCCCTGAAATTGTGAAGGAGGTAGCTCACCCATATGCCCAACAAATAGTGAAGAAGGTCTGAAATGCCAAAGATGAAACCAACTTATTGCAAACCAAATTGTATGAAGTTAACGTATCTATTCTGATTAGTACATTAGAGAAACATTCCTTAAAATTTCAGCTTAATTGATTTATGTCCTACATTTGGCAGACAAATCCATTATACATGAAGTATGCAATAGTCTATCTTATTTTTCTAAGTGCACATATATAGATATTTTAATGAACTGAGTATTCGTCAGGGCAATAGTTGATAATAAAGTGACAATCTATATTGTCTTGACCAAATTAGTAAAAATAATGAAGGCCAAACCAAAATTGGAGCATAGGAAGCATAATGGAACAAATGGTCCCGAATTTACCACTTCTTATGGAGCCTATAGCGCTCTGACGCTATGGTTTAGATCCTTGTTCATATCAGCACCAGCGATTGTCCTGTCCAACCAGAATTAGGACATGCTCGTTGGCATGACTTCATGTGGAAGTATGAGGTTAAATGTGACTTTGAGGAAGATAAACTTGTCAAGTCTGGGGCAGACGTTGCCACTGATTTATCAATAAGAAGGGAGGCTCCACTCAGCAAGAGGAATATTTTCATTAATCTGGTGTACAAGGAAGGAATAACACTTGACAGAAAAAATTGGTCGGTAAAAAAGTGCAGAAGTTACCCAGATATGTGAACAAAAATCGTGGAATACCAATCTGAACTAAGGAGGACGTTATAATTCATCCAGGAATGCAGAAAATCATGGAAACCAGACTGACATTGGAGATTCTGGAGCTTGCTATATGTGAAAGTTAAAGCTCCTTGGCAGCACTTAAGAATTAAGCCTTGGGTAGCCCCAGGTATTTTAATCCCTGGCCGTGAGGAGATTTAGATCCTTTATGGCTAATCTGGGAAATACTAAAATTAAGATAAAATTGAACCAGGTAGTTGCATTCGCCCAGTTGAAAACGTTCTTGGAGAAGCTCCTTCCACGAGTCTGTAGAATTAGATGAGTTGGGACAACATAAGTAAATTTATGGTAATATACACATGCTAATTGAAAGGGATTGGTTAGCTGGTTTTCCGGAAGGCCAGAAGGATGAAGTTCTGGCCTTGTTCAAGATATACCAAGTTAATTTTGCACAAGATGACCTTGATCTTGGGTGCATGAAGGATGTCTTGCATTGAGTTAATATGGGATAGGATGGACCAATTTTGTTTGAGACCTGTTCGAAGTTCTAAAACATCAGAGGCAGTTGTTGCCAAAGAAATTGAGAAGCTCTTAGAGTATGGAATGCTTGTATCTTCATCCAGTCCATGGGAGAGTCCTATATTGATTTATAAGAAGAAAAATGGATTGAATTAAATCATGATTAATTACCATCAGTTGAACAAAATCAGAAAAAAGGATTTATATCCCACTACCTAGAATCAATGATGCACTAAATCAATTGGGAGGAGCCAAGTTTTTCTCTAAAGTGGATTTGATCTCCAGCTATTGCTTATAGATATGCCTCTGGAGGATCAAGAGAAGTGTGCCATTATTATGTCACATCTGATATAAAGCTGACTAAGATGTCTCAAGTCTTATGTAACGCCTCCACAAAGTTTCAGTGGCGATGCACATGATTTTGTCAGATTTGAAGTTGTCATGTGTTCTTGTCTATCTGACGATATTAATGTGTTTAGGTGAACATTCAAAGATCATCTACACCACCTTGAGAAAAGTTTTTAAGCAAATGACTTCTGTGAACCTTAAGGTAAAAATGCAAAAATGCCATTTCTTCAAGGAGGAATTGGAATACTTTAGATTTGTGATTAATGATGCTGGACTTAAGCCCAAAATCCAAAAGGTGGAAGTGATCAAACAGAATTCAGTCCCTAAGAGCATTCACAATATTCAAGTTTCCCTTGGAATGATCAGCTAATATTGCAATTAATTAATAATTTCACAAAAAAGGCCAATCCACTTTTCCATATGTTAAAAGACCTGAAGAAGGGGTTTGTATGAAATGATGAAGCTCAGCCAAAATTTAATAAATTGAGGAGTTATTTGATGTCAAGTTTAATTTTAAAATACTTAAATTATAAAAAAATCCCGTTCATTATTCAGTTGTATGCATTGCTGACAGCAATAGAAGCCATCCTAATTCAGGTTGACGAAAGTGGAGATGACCTTATGGCATATGTCAGCCAAATTCTATTGTAGGTTGAAAGAAACTATATGATCACAGAGCGCAAATTTCTTGCAGTTATTTATGCCAGCAAGCATTTTTGCGTTTGCATTCACAGAATGCATTTCAAGGTCATGAAAGACCACGCCTCTCTCTGGTTGGTTCATAATCTCTTAGAACCAGAGGGGAGATTGGCGCAATGGGCTTTATAATTGCAGGTCTACAACTTTAAATAGAGCATCAAGCAGGAGATAAGAGCAAGAACGCAAATGGGTTATTAAGGTTACCAGCTGTTCTTGCTGTGCAAGATCGTGCTAATGGCCTATTTAATTGAATAGTGCATGGGGAGTTATTAGAGCAACCAACCAAAATTCAGAAAGCACTGACAAAAACCATGGTGAAGACGGAATTGATAGATAGTCAATTATTTTAACTAACAGATGTAAAGCAGCTTTTGCTTCCAAAGCCTTCAAAACGAAAAGAAATAATTTGGGCTACATACAAGGTTATTAGTCAAAGAGGATTAAAGTAGACGCTCAAACATATTAAGCATTACTTTTTTGGGAGTCTCAAAGTTATGATGTTGAAAATTATTTTGCCAATTGTGTGGAGTATCAGCTCCACAAGCTGCATAAAAACGTGATGAGTCACCAATTGGTATAGCCAGGATTTTCATGGCGCATGGTATCAATCAACGTTATGGGCCATTGAATGTGAGCATAGGTGGAATAAAATACATTATAATAGCAATTTACCACCTTGCAAGAGGGTTAAAACCCAAGCATTAAACCGTTCTGATGCATTAAGCACCATGAAAATATACTGGAGCATGTGGTATATTGACACTGGTGTCCCCAGGCGCTATTGAGCAATAATGGGACGAATTTCGCCTCATTAATAATTCTTCACCTGAATGACCTGATGGGGACCAAAGGGATGTTATCTGCACCATATTGATCAGAAACAAACAGAGTTGTTGACGTGTCAATGAGACACTGGCGGCTACACTAAGGAAATTGATCTCAGGTAAGTCATCTTCATGGGTGCCTTATCTAAGTTTAGTGACTTTTTCAAATATTATCAGGTTCCATTTGGCAACATGAAAGAACCTATTCAAATTATTGTATTGTTGAAGGGCAGCATTGCAACCAATTCTCTATTCAGCTGTGTAACTGACTATGGATATGAGAATGGATAGATTCCTGTATCAGATTGTGAACAAAATAGTAAACCTCTAATTTCAGGCTTGCAATACAGCAATAATTAGAAGAATTCAGGCTAAGAAGACTGATGATGAGGTTTAATCTAGTCTATAGGAGTTTCCATTGAAGATTGAGTAGCCTATTGTAATATACGGGTTCAATCACTAAAATAAGCTAGATGCATTATGATTGGGACTGTTTAAGATATTATCAAAATGGCAAATGATGCCTATGTGATCAAAAATGTTTCTGATGGTTGTGTGATTAAAAAATATATAGCAAATTCCTAAAAAAGTTGATGAAAAAGATAAAAAAAGAAAAAATATAAAAGATTAAAATAAAAGGAAAATATATAAAACAGTATTGGAAAACTTTTTATTTTTGTAAAAAAAAGAAAAAATAAAAGCGATTTATTTTTTACTTTTATTCATTTGTCTTGGGTTGCGAGGTACAAGACCTCCTTCAACCACTCTGGGGAGGGAGGTTGAATGAAAATATTGGAGAAGAGGCTGCTGAAGTTGATCTGAGATCAGACATTGGCAGGAGTTATAGAAAGACAAAAGCACGTTTTTTGAACCTGAGGAAAATTCTGAGAATATGCAATGATTGGTAGTTTGATTGGAACCTCTATATTTACATGATGAGAAACCTCAGATCATGGGGGAAAACAACAATGCAGAAAATGCAATCAGCAAGAAAGTCCATGTAATCTCTATACAGCACTTGCGCTAGGTGCTGTGTCTGGAGTGCTTAGCAACGAGCAATGTTGAGCACACTAGCCATATGGGAGGACAGCAAACAAGGAAGATGCATGGGAGATTGTTGGACCATACCCCAAATTATTACCATTGGGGTAAGATGCTACCAAATAGTTTCAGATATGAAATAGTCCTGAAGGCAATGAACTGCATCTTGGAGGCGATGGCTGCATGCCCCCTGGGAGAAGAGGGTGAAGGATTGGCGGAAGTTCAAAGATGCAGGGAGTGGGCAGCCCATATGTGAATTACTTGTCCTGTGAATTGGAGCATATACACTGTGGTACCTCAATTGAGTATTTGATCAGGATCATGAATGGTAAAGGAAACGCCAAAGGTTTCAGTTATCCTCGCCCAAAAATTTTTGATATGAAAGCTCAACATTCTCATCGTTACCAATTGTCAATTCAGTCAGTTAAGCTTGTTGAAATGTAAAACTGCCTGATTTGGAATAGAAACTCTGAGAGTAGATCTGACTCAAAGAGGAATGACTGATCCAAATTGTGAAGAATTGCTCCATTCAGCTCAAGGGGGTTGAGGAATTAAGAACAGATGGAGAAGAATCCATTAATGACTTGAGGTTGTGTTAAACGATGGGAAAAGGTGGAACTAATGAACGTGAATTAATTAGAGATGGCCAACCCTTTTCCTCTTCAGGGATAGGTACCAATGTTTGAAGGATCAGGAAGAATTTTCTGATCTGTTTGACATGGAGTGCTAGTTCTGACGAGACTGTAAAGGATACTTTTTTGGGAGGTTTGTGATGTCTCTCAGAAAAAGAGTAATCTGTTTCAGACAGACCAGACAAGTATCACTCATACTGGGAAATATTGAAAGAAAAGGACACCTCAACTGAATGGACTTGTCAAGCGGGGGGATGTGTGGAAATTTTATATGACCAAATTATCCAGCTTGGGATTATTTAAGCTTTGATTAATATAAATTATGGAAATATATAATTAATTTTGCTTATCAATTAAGCTTTGTGACAATAAAATTTTTATGTCATCTATTTTGCAATAATAACTGACTAATTGGTTAATCATAAATTTATAGTGATTGTATCTGATAATAATTATAGTTACTATTTTGTCAGGGATTATTGCTGAAAAAGTGTGAATAAGTAATTCAGCTCAAAACGAGCAATTAATTATGAGAAATTGTCATGTCTAGTAGCTGACATGTTAGCTGATTTGAATGGCAATTTAAACATGCTATTTCTTGTGAAAAGAAGCTGAATATTTCCCAAAGTCAAACTAATATCCCTTTCCATCAGCTAGGCATGCTGAGATCATTGTGGTTACAACAATTATCCTAACCCATGTCCTCCATCACTATCACTTATAAAATGTTCCTTATTCTTCATAATAACAAACATCTTAGAACTGGTAATACTTTATTGTTATCAATTTTATATTATTTAATTTAAATCAAAGCCATAGAGAAGTACTTCCTTTATTTGTATCAAACTGTCATAGTGAGGTCAGGGTCACTTATATCTTTACTATTGCCATAGTGAGGCTGAAGTCACTTTCATCTTTACTTATTGCCAGAATGAGGCTGAAGTCACTTATCATATCTTTATCCAAGAGGTTAAGGCATAATCTACCCAATAATCTAAATTTGACTAGGCTAATTGTATTCATACAATTAGCAAGTCCATATTTATTCCAGATTTAGTAGTTAAGCGAAACTGTGCACCAGTGCTAACCCCACGGTTTTTACAAATTATCAGTTTAGTTTCTTGAGTATGAGAATGAATCACACTTTTCTACTGACTAGGGGACATAACTGGATGAAAGCTAGTAGTAGAACTTCCCTCTTTTTACTTCCGAGGTTCTTTTTTCTGGCTTTTATCCTCTTGAATGGTCACAAGGTTCATCTCAGGGCGTCATTTGGGTCAAGAGGCCGCTTAATGCCCCCTTAGTTTTTCAGATCCAATCAGTTATCTTGGGGAGTTTATGGATGCTGCTAAAGTTTCACCAACTTGGAGGAAAGTCCTCTATGGTCCCTTTGCCTTTATTATTTCATGGGGATAGACTGATCACATCATCACATTGGGCAGTTTAAACATAACTTATTACCAATTCAGGTATTCTATCATATAAGTATCTAAATCTTTCTCAACCAATGGAAACAAAGAGTAGTGAAACTCCAAATAATCCTTGGCGGCATTTTGGAGCGCGATCTTGACTCTAAAGTCCACCATGGCTTTAAAACATAGCAATACCTGGACCTTATGTTACAATTGATCAGTGAACTTGGTAATGGTTTCGTTATTCTTAGACTGAATGGTCATAAATTAAGCCTTATGAATAGCCATGTATTTGAGACTTCCAAACTCTTATAAACCCTTGTTTCCACATCATTAAAGATCCAATGTTTTTCAGGTACATAAGGCATGATCAGATCTCAACTCTGGTATCTAAACAGTTAATCATATTTTTGGCTTTAGAAAAGGACACACCTCCATTCAGGGTCACCTTGAACATTTTTAAAATGACTGCACAATTCCATGCTTTTCAAATTTATGGAGATTAATCATATTTAATCTCTGGAATCCTGAAATGAAACTTATTGATCCAGAAGTAATTGGAGCATCAATTTACCTAAGGTCTTGAGTTACTATCATGAGGTTTACTCTGTTCAGAACTGAAGTCTCTATGAAAGGAGGAAAAACGAACAATTATGATACAGAATGGGTAAGGTGATCAAATGGTTCTTTGGTAACCTCTTCTTTAGGACCTTCCCAAATAGCTCTGTATGAGCAGGGGGCATGGTTTGTTGAGGGAACCAACATCTACCTTCCTGTATCTCACCTTCAATTTGAGCTCCCAAATGGTACAGTTTTCCTTCTCCTGAAGGCATTGCTTCTTATACTGTCATAATTCCTTGAAGCTTCTTTGCATTTCACGCACACTAGCGTGCAAGTTCTCTAATTAAATCTTGTGAGCAGTCCTTGTTATGAAGCTTGCAAATATGACGTCATAGCTTTTTGTTTGACTGAAGGAATGCACTCTATTTTTTTGGAGCGTCCAAAATAGTCCTCTTAATCCTTCAATATCCTGCTACATGGCTGTTTGTTGATTTCTGATCTATTGAAACTCAGTCAGGAGGTGGTTAGTGGTCTCAATGTTGCTTCCATATGCTGTGCGGCCACCCTCATTTAAGTTGGATGTATTGCTTGAGTGCTTCAAATGCCTCCACTTGACAAGTAATGCTGTCATGATTAAATGACTTGATAGTAGGTATCAACCCCAAGAATAAGGCTGGGCGGCAGGAGGACCAGAAGGTGAAATTTCAGGCTCTCCCTGACCTCATGCACACCTTAGACCAACGCTGGGTATAAGCCAAATATTTCAAGGTTGGTACTAGTGAGGTACATAACGCTCAGCCCAATGTAACAGCTCAGGTGTTAAAACAGATGAACTTTTTAATTAACAATGACGGTTTGATTTGGTTGATTGGGAAGCAGGGGTTCGAAACCCATATATTTACAAAATTATGCATTTGGGTAGGGTGCAACTTCTCAAGATTACTCAAGTAAATTCAGTTTCAGTGTATTCTATTAATGCAGACAGAAGTGTTTGCCTATTGGGGAATTAGTGTTTAGGACCACTTTGATAGACCCAGAATTACTCCAACAATATTTAATTATGATTTTTGTGACCAACATTCCTTGTTAGTCGACTTTTCACAATAAACTTTCCCCATTGTTTTACGCTTTATTTATGGTTCCTTGGGCGAACCTGGGTGTGGACCTCTTCAAGGATGTTTCCAACTATGGTGGCCACTAAATTTTATTACAAATAAAAATGTTTTGGGTGCACCTTTGGGCCGCTCAGGTCACCTCCAGTCAAGGTACCCAAGCCTCATAGCACCAGTTTACATTTGATTATATACTCCCCTTTGGGGTGCACACAAGTTTTGTTGTTTCTCACTTACCTGATATTGTATATCGCGCTGTACACCCTTGCCTTGGTTCCCTTTTGTACTAGCACCATTCGTGGTGCCTTGTTTCTCATTCTCTTAATGTCTAGTTCCATGGCGGTTTGGGTTTGCATCCCAAATCACCTCTCAGGGAATGAGAGAGTTACAAGAAATCTCTTGACAATAGTTGACCAACCATTTTATTATACATGCATCAGAATTATTTGTGTGGGACTTTCTTTATGCATAAACTGGGTGCACTGGCCATTTTTCACTGCCATAATGGTGCTCACCACAGTTTTCTTGTTTGTTTTGTTTTGGTTTATTTCAGCTTTATTCTTGCAACTACCAATTGGAAAGTTCCCACCCTTCCTGCTTGTATCTGGTGGTCTCAGACTTATTGTGATCCTGTTATCACGATACCACACCTTTCACCTGAGATTTACTAAGAAATTTTACAGGCCTTGGCTTTCCTTAAACTGAAAGCTTCTTTTAGAAAAAGACAATTTATCTGGTTCACGTCCACTTTTTTGGAGAGCGTATTTGTTGTATTGGTGGTCTCCAGATGTGGATAACTGGATTTTTGCGGTGTTCCATGCACATCGGCTCTTGTAGCAACCAGTTGAGGGCTTGGAGCGTGTCTTGGAGCAATGTCATCCTGATGGAGCATCCACTATCCCTTCTACGAGTTCTTTTTTCTGTATCAAGATGGTCAGATAGTGAAATTATATTTGAATGAATTTTGTGAAAAAGCTTAACCCTTACCATTGCCTGACATCATTAAAACTTCATTTCTCTGATCTACCTTGGACCTTTCTGTGAGAAACTCCCCAATTTGGCAGTTGCCCTCTTCCAACTTCTATCATCTCTTTGAATCCCTTTGAGGTGGTTTCCCCACCCCAACCCAGAGGGGGCAAGGTAATTTGGCCATCATGGTTTCACCCAGGTCAGCCCCTATAAATATGGGAACCAAAAACACATGCATCTCTCATAATAAAGGAATCTTGTCCTTCTAAACTTTCAAAGTCCGCAGAATTCAAAGCTGTACAGGGGTCTAGCCCCAAGTCTAATTTAAAGGTTTCATAAGATTCCGCTGCAATGATGTCACCTGCAGTTGCCCCTATTAATACCGCATCCATGACTAGTGATATTTCCTTGAATCGTGAAGAGCTCCCCACTGATTCCCTCCTCATTTTGGCGGAAGTCAAGGTTCCAGGTGAGTTTAGAACAAGAACTCAACCAAAAACATGGCAATGATAATGAGTTTTCTTTGCACTTCGTTTCTGCGGTGCAAGACAAAGCATCTATTATGGGCTTGGATGTGATGGCCCTGGATACAATGCACACCAAACCCTCAGAGCAGGTATGGGGTCGCTAGAGCCTGAAAACGTGTTTTATAATGTGAATGTATATCTCAAAATGAGCCATTTATGAGCTTTTATGGCCTGGATATGAACCCTATTCCTATATATCAGATTACCCCTGAGAACCCTTGTTTGACCCCTACCATGATCCGTGGCACTCAGGAAGTTAAAAAAGAACTTCGTTTCAAATATGATAAAGTATATGCACCTGCAGAAGGTGGGGGTCGGTATGTGGCCTCAGTAGTAAGAGTGGCCAACTATCCATCCCCCTTCTTTGATGCAAAAACATACCCTGAAAGCTTGCTAAAGCCAGAGGAAAAATTTTCAGGAGAGGTGATGGCGTTTTCTGCTTTGAATAAAGCCCATGTTGGATACTTTTTGTTGACCGCTACCCTTACATCCCCTTTTGGGGAAGTTCAGGACAACTATTTTGGTGGATACCGGTGCCTCTGAAAATTTTATGGACCAAGCCCTTGCTGACTACCTGGAGTTGAGTTACTTGCCAGGTGGTATGGTTAGAGGTGGGGTCTCTTAAGGTATCCCCACACTGAAAATCATGGGGTCAGTGGACTATCAGGCGGGCACCTATCTCCTGTCTGACCACTTCCAAGCTATCAAAAACCTATTGTACCCCATTATTTTGGGTGTAAATTGGAGGAGAAAGTTTGACGTCAGGACTAATTTGAAAGAAACCACCCTATCCTTGTCCTTGATAAACAGTCACAATTTGATTGTTCCTTTAGCTAAGGCCCACTTTCAGGGTAAATATCCCCACTGGCCCAATATTCACACTCTCCGTCTTGCCCCTTTACTGAAGCCCTCTGTGGAGGTTCCCCTACCTTCCTGTTAGGAGGGGTTGAAATCTTTGTTTGATGCAGCTTCAGCTAATGCAATACCAGATCATTCTGAGTTTTATTAAGAGTTTGAGCTCATTGTGGATCTAGTGCATATATCTTCCCCCATTTACCCATTGACTGTCCGGGAGGAAGAGGCTTTAGATGTGTGGGTGAAGGAGCAGTTAGCTAAAGGTGTGATTTTTCAGCGTACCTCCCCTGTTTGCTCCCCTTTTCTCTTTGTGGAGAAGGCTGATGGAACTTTACGCCCTTGTGTAGATAATGGGAATTTAAACAATATTACTGTACCAGACCTCCATCCCATCCCTTTAGATTCACAGATTGCGCGTTATGTAGAGAAGGCTAAAGTCTTCTCCAAACTGGATTGCCTCAATGCGTTCAATCAGATCTGGAAAAAGAAGGGCCAGGAGTAATTAACTGCATTCCATACCAGAAAAGGGATTTTCCAGTTCCAGGTTATGCCCTTTGGGCTTAAAAATGCCCCTGCCATCTTTCAACGCCGCATTGATGCTGGGTTGGGGGACTTGTTGGTGGTATGCGTGGTTGCCTACATGGATGATATCCTGGTGTTTTCTCCTGATCATGAGTCACATGCAGTACACCTTCAGCAAGTGGTGGAGAGATTAAGGGCAGCCCGCCTTACGCTAAAGATCAGCAAATGTGAATTATTCAAGTCCCAGGTCACTTTTCTGGGCAACTTCGTGTTTGACCAAAAACATATGATAACTCCAGACAAGGATAAGGAGATTCGTGAGCGGCCCACCCCCACTTCAGTAAAGGAATTGAGAGGTTTTTTGGGGACATGTACGTTCCCCAAGAAGTTCACGCAAAATCTTTCCAAGGTGGCTGCGCCCTTATATAGGGCTAGTGGTGCAAAGGTGTCTCATTGGTCCCCCATTTTGGAGGATGCTTTCCAAGCAGTGAAGTGCACCCTGTTGCTCACGTCCATCCTTTGCTATGTAGACCTTACAAAAGAGTTCATTGTGTCTACTGATGCTTACAACTTCGCCATAGCGGCTGCCTTGTTACAAGTAGGCGAATATGGGACAGAGCATCCACTAGAATATTTTTCTAGGAAAATGTATCTGCTTGAGTTGAATTACGCCATTTACAACAAAGAGCTACTAGCAGTGGTGGGGGTGCTGACTTATTGGCGTTACCACTTGTATGGCTCCTCCCAAACTTTTCATGTATTTATGGACCACCATGCCTTGCTTTACTACCGCGCTCTTCGTGTCCTAACCCCACAGCAGACCTGTTGGCATGACACCCTTGCCCAATTTGCATTTTCTTATGAGTTCACCAAGGGTAAGAAAAAATGGTTTGGCGGATGCTTTGAGCCGCAACCCTTCCTTAGATCCCAATCTGAAGGAGGTAGAAATTCATAATACCCAGTTGATGATTCCGCCAGGTAAGATTTTATCTCAACTTCATGATTCCACGACCAACACGCCAGCACTTGCATCTCTAAATAATGCAGAGGAATACAGTATGTTCAGAAAGGTAGTTCTTTCTCAGCCGTTATCAGTCAAATATACTATGGTTCTCACTAAGAGTGCTCTGAATCAGGAGTATTAATCCATAAGTTATCACATAAAGGATGAGATGGTGTGGTTTCAGGGTCGCCTATGGGTTCCCGTTGGACCACTGCGCCTGGAAATTATCTGGGACCATTATGATGGAATCACCGTTAGTCATTCTTAGAAAGCAAATACCATAGAGTTAATACAATGCACCTAAAATTGGAATGGTTTACACGCTCAGGTGGGACGTTATTGTAAAGATTGCCCAATGTGCAATCAAATAAAACCCAATCATCAACCTTTAGCGGGTTTGTTAGTACCAGTTCAAAAGGCTGAAGGGCCCTGGACTTCCTTATCAGTGGATTTCATTGTGGAATTACCCATTTCTGATGGTTATGATACCATCATGGTGGTAGTGGACCATTTTACAGTGTTCGCCCGCTTTATTCCTTGCAGAACAACAATAACCGCGGCTGAGATGGCCAGGCTTTTCGTCACACATGTGTTTGCGCTTCTGGGGTTCCCCAAGGCATCATTAGTGACTGGGGACCCCAGTTTACCTCCATCTTTTAGGAAGAGTTGTGTAAGACTCTTCAGATTAGCCTCTGCCATTCAACTGCCTATTACCCCCAATTAGATGGGCAGACTGAACTAGTGAACCAGTACTTGGAGCAGTTTCTGCGGTGTTACACCGCCGCAGATCAATCAGTTTATGTTTCTCACCTTCCTATGGCCCACTTTGGCTACAGCAACACTTTGCATTCTTTGATCGGTTGTTCCCCTTTTTTCGCCAACCATATTTATAACCCTACCTTTAACATGGAGCACAGCTGTGGATCCAACGTGAAAGCAGTGGTGAACTTTGCCAAGACTATCAAGAAGGTCCACCAGGGGGTTTACATAAGTTTGGAGGCGACAATGCAAGTATATAAGAAGAACGCTGATGGTAATTGATGAGTGGGTCCAGTGTACAAGGAAGGAGATTTTGTGATGCTTAATGCTCATAACATCCTTATCAAACAGCAATGCAAAAATCTGGGACCGAAGAGAATTGGTTCTTACCATGTTGTTAGAAAGGTGGGCCATGCCTCATACCAATTGGATCTTCCCTCTTTGTTTTGGATATTCTCTGTCTTTCATGAGAGAAAATTGATGCTGTTTGAGGGTCCTCCACCTGAGACTTCTGAGGCTTATCTCATGGATGGGGCGCCAGAGTGGGAAGTGGATAAAATAGTAGCTTTCCGCCGTATTAAAAAGAAGGCTTGAGTATCTGGTATCCTGGAAGGCTTTTGACACTGCAGAGAATAGTTGGGTACCAGCCCATTACTGTGTGCATGCCCAAGACCTAATTGAAGCTTTCCATAAGCGTTTTCCTGAGGCTGCAGGATCAAAGTCCAAGCCAGCTGTTGCTGCTATGAAGTTGGCTCCCACGCATAAAAACTTCTCCTTAGCAAACGCCCTTAGAGGGGGGGGGTGGAGCATAAGAAAGAGGAGAGGGTAATCTCATGGTTAAATGACTTGATAGTAGTCTCCAACCCCAAGGATAAGGCTGGGCAGCAGGAGGCCCAGAAGGTGAAATTTCAGGCTCTCCCTGACCTCAAGCACACCTTAGACCAACTCTGGGTACAAGCCAGTATTTCAAGGTTGGTACTAGTGAGGTGCATAACGCTCAGCCCCTTGTATCAGCTCAGGTGTTAAAACGGATGAAATTTTTAATTAACAATGACAGTTTGATTTGGTTGATTGGGAAGCAGGGGTTCGAAACCCATTCCATTTATAAAATTATGCATTTGGGTAGGGTGCAACTTCAAATGATTACTCAAGTAAGTCAGTTTCAGTGTATTTTACCAATTCAGACGGAAGTGTTTGCCTTATGGTGAATCAGTGCTTGGGACTGCTCCAACAGACCCAGAATTACCCCACCGACGTTTAAATATGGTTTTTGTGACCAACCTTCCTTGTTGATTGACTTTTTACAATAAACTTTCCCCATTTTTTACATTTTATTTATGGTTCCTTGGGCAAACCTGGATGCAGACCTCTTTGAGGAAGTCTCCAACTACGTTGGCCACTACATTCTATCACAAATAAAAAAGTTTTTGGTGCACCTTTGGGCCTCTCACGTCCCCTCCAGATCAAGGCACTCAAGTCTCCTAGCACAGATTTACATTTGATTATGGACTCCCCTTTGAGGTCCACACAAGTTTTGTTGTTTCTTGCTTACCTGATATTGTATACCGCGCTGTACACCCTTGCCTTAAGTCCCTTTTCTACTGGCACCATTAGTGGTGCCTTGTTTCCCATTCTCTTAACAGCTAGTTCCCTGGAAGTGTGGATTTTCATCCCACATCACCTCTCAAAGAACTAGAGATTTACAGACTTTCTTTTGACAGATGCCTCCTGGAGTAACATGATTATGTTTGACCTCATCTCAGAGTTGAGTCATCCTTATATCTATTCATTGGTGCTTCCGCGGCTGTCCAAGGCTTGATATCCTATGGCCAACACGTTCTGATCTAAATGACTATTAAATTCATTCAATCATATTAAAATATGGACACTAAGGTTGTAATTGTCATTAAATGCCTAGTAAACACCCTGACACTGAGTTCAAGTTAACTAAAAAGTTTCGAAGCATTTTCACGTTTTGTTGATTTCTGTTAAACGCTTTCAGGAATAGAGAATAGTGGAGAAAAATGGTTAATTGGGAATTTCAGACAGTAGTTGGAGATACCCAGAAAGATATTGCCCCATCTAAGATAGAGTATTAGTTTTTAGTGGTATTTTGCTATGCCTCATTGACTTAAAAATTCATATCGCTGAATCAGCTGGTCCTGATTCTGTTAACTATAGCATTGATGGGCAATAAATCATATTGTTCGTGGCAAAGAGCCTGAAACCCCAAATCAACATGTTCATAATCTTTCTCAACTGCTCTGCGGCAAACATAAAATTCTCAAATCTTAACCTGAGGTTAATTGAAATTCAACTTCCTCTAGTGACATTTGATTATGAGTTGGAAGATTGACATAAATAATGACGTATTGATAATTCATGCCAGCTCATCCTTCATAAGTTAGTCCATTGTAAGGTTTAAATTTTTATACTTTTTGCTACTACAGCCCTGTAGTGAGCACCACTTTTGTAGTGAAAGTACTTTTTTGCGCTACTTGCACAGGTCAACAGTTGTCCAGTCCAACTCTGAACTTCCAAATCTTTAGATAGCCAATATAATTGACAATAAAAGTTATCCTTTAATGTAATTAGGTAATAATAAGATATATTTGAGTTATTAATTCAAGATTTGATTGAGATCTCATGATGGATATTATCAACATTTGTGCAATGCAATTGTGAGAGGATGATGAATTGTCAAAAAAAGGTTAAATGGGAAGTCATGGGGCTTACTACAATGCAGCCCATCTTAGGGTAAAATCTAATGACAGAGTTGGGATCATTACACAGCTTTGATATGAGAGTCAGAATTTAAATTAAATTGAAATAAAACAAATAGAATGGGCAATTTTGACTAGGCAGACTCGCTTATTCCGCTATTTCTTCTCTTTTTCTTGGAACACAAGTGGCATCTGTTAGCTAAAAAGACTAGATGTACTCTGGTTAAAATCAATAGTTTTCCAAACTCAACTAGTATTTGTGCTCCTATGAGGAAATCATAATGGTCATTCTCAAACTCATTATCTAGAGCAGACAAGACAATACATTCAAATTGCAGGGGTAATGCGGAATAGTTTCCTAGTCCTTTGGCTGAATCAAGATTGACAATTTTTGTCTTGGCTGGTAATCAATGTCTGGGGCAAACTTCAGTCTTTATATGAGCTTAAAAACATCATGTTAACTGGAGCGCCTTATCCAGTACTGCTAAGACTTTGACTCTATTTATGTTGACTTTCATTTCAAAATGCTCTTTCCAATAGTCATGGCCGCGGCAAGAGTATCACTGACTGTCTGACTGAAGCCTCATAACTCCTCAGGTAGGAAGGGCTCTTTGCAATTTTGAGTGATTTATGATCTTCAATAGAAATTTACTAAACGTGGTATCAATGAGTTTCTCGCCATCCATGATACTATCAATTATATGAGTAGGCTTAGGAACTTGAAACAAGTAAGACTTTTTAGTAGCCTCTAACTTTGCTTGGTTAGGTATGAGGCAGGTGTACTCAATCACTTCACTTGGAGCTCCAATAACATAATGTCCTAAACTAAATCATAGACCATTCTACTCTTCATCAAATCTTTGGTGTTGTGTACAAATTAATTGACTAATCCTGCAAACTCTCTTTAGGTCCGTCTTTCTTTCCTTCCTTTAGACAAGGACAACTTAAACAAAATTGTCCCTCATGCTGACAAATGTTGCATTTAAACTTAGCATAATTTGGGTACTTCCGTTCTACTTGGTGGTAAGCCTTATCACTAAACTTATCATCATGTTTGAGATCATGTAAACGGCCTTTATATTGGGCAGCGTTGCTGATGGTTCTGATGCTTCTGGTGTCTTGACTCCATCTTGTATGCGGATTTGCACCAACCATGGACTTCTTAATGGCCTTTATGGGATTCTACGAGCTTTATTTCCAAAGTCATGTGAATCAGGAGTTAAAGTGTAATTTAATTAAACTAAAAGAGACTTTTTTTTGATGACCAAATCTCAAGCTCCAGTCATCCAAAGCTTTTGTGTCTTGAGGTAAAACAGGTTTTTGTAGTTCACAATAGATTAAGACTTCACCTTTATCATGGTGAGAAATTCTTGCTTCATATTTTTAAAATCCTGTGAAATTCCAATTTGGCGGTAAAAATCTATTTAATTTCAGACCAAGTGTGATGGGGAAAAGTGTAGCTTCAGGAAACTTTTGTTCTTCTTGTCCCATACATCCATATATATGACAAACTTTCTGCTTGTCATTATCTCAAGCCATGCTGTTTTTGTGCAATTGAAGAAGTTCATCTATAGTTCCCTCTTCAGGAGTGAACTTAGATTTGAAAATTTGACAGAAATTGGGATTTTCTTCAGGTTCAATCTGCCATTTAGGTTGTACTACCATCGTTGGTGTATTGTTATTGGTGGTGCATCCTCCCAAAGTAGATAACGATCTGAGAGGGGATAGACGTTGCAAATCATGGGTTTCATGTCCTGCTTAAAGTGATCCAACTGGTTATTGTGGCATTTAAGCTTGGTAAAAATCAATTTTAGGCTCTGTAAAGTTTCATTTTTCTCACTCTCCAATCACTTTCTTATTATTCATTTAAGTCATATCAAGACCCCCAATTTTTCATGTAATGGTGACAATGTAACTCTTCTTAGTTCAATATTCAAGTTAGATATATGCATCTTCAAAATGTTGATTAATCAGTACATACTCTCCAAGGGACAAGCCTTCTAGAATATTTTCTCCATGGCACACTTCCATAGTATCATTTGTGCTAATCTCCACAATAGCTTGGTGGTGCCTCCTGTAGTGATCACCAGTTATTGCCAAAGTAACCCACTCGCTCAGAAAGTGCCAATGTAAGAAATTGACCACTGACAATAAATTATTTATTTGTTCACATGGTGCACCGTTAGCCAAAATTGGACTATACATTTCTTGTATAACTGGGGATTTACTCATGGTTCCTATCATGTTTAACTGTGTTAAAGCTTTAAAATTGTACATAACACGGGCTTCTCCAGAGTGCACCAAAACTCTCTCAATCTCTGTTGACAACAGGAAGTCCAAGTCCAAACCTTATAGCAATATAATTAGGCATTATTATCACCAAAAATAAAAGTTGAAAATAGTAAAGGCAGATTCTGTAAACGGCGTTATCTTATTGATATGACCATAAAAGTATGTATTATTTGAAATTTGAAGTAGTTAAAATAGGAAACAATTTTAAAACAACTTAAGTTTTTCTCTTAATGCAATTGTGCATTTGCTGCTTGGTTTCAGTCCCAGAAGTGTTCAATTCTTAATTCTTTTTTGATCTTTTGGGCTTCTTTCCTAGATTGTATAAGCTCTGGCCTTCTTGTGACTTCACGGCTGCTGCTCTGTTTGCTCCTGGTGTTCTCATGACCCTTGTAGCTGGTGCAGCTGCTTAGGTGCTTTGACAGTCTCAATTGATGAGCTTAAAATTAATTTGCTTCCCATTTTGATAATAATGGCATCTTTCAGCTTCATACAAATGGATAAATTCTCCTCAAATGAGTTTTTTTAATTCTCACGTAATTGGCAGTTAAAACCAAGGGTATAAAAATCTCTCTTTTGCTTAGATAACTAAATTGGAGCCAAATTCAGATTTTTTATAAAGAATACAAAAAAGACTGTCAATTGAGCCAAAACTTACCAATGTCAATGCAATTGACGCCAGCTGCCCCAGCTTGGGGTGGTGGTGCACCACTATCTGCCATCTTTTGGCCACCGCCAAACGCGCCTGGGCTGGCTCTGCTAGCCCTCCTAACGCTGCCAGGCGTTATGTCCACCTTGGGACTTGGCCCACCACCTTGCGAGCTCCCAGGCGGTGCTCTGGAGCCCCTTGGTGCTCCCACGGAGCAATTTGCATTTTGGCCTTTGAGTCAAATATGCGAATCTATTCCCATATGTGAGTGCAGCCAGCATTGAGATGGCCATGGCATTTTTCAAACCTGCTGGCTACATTGACTTCTGCCCCTTGAAGGGGTACTTCAACCTCAGCTTCCGCTTTGAAGCTAATGCACCAGCAGTATCTAAGCTGCAAATCTTTTTTTAAAAAATCCCTATTCCACACATTTGCACATGACTCCCAGATGAGGACACTTTTGTGGTCCAGTTTGCTGGGTTGCCCTCCCATCTCTCCCCCAAATGCCTCCACCATGAGCTCACGGAGGGTTTGGCCATTTATAGTGCAGACACCATGTTACAGTTTGTGGTTCACAATGAGGCAGATCAGTAGGCATGGCCTCATGCCTTTTCAATGATCTGCCAATTTCATCATGATTCCCACCTCATGATTCCCACCCGCACTGTTATTAGATCTTCCCCTTATCACCCATTCTGGGCGCATGTCAAAAATGGCTGTGCCATTTGCCCTTGAGCTTTGAACTTGATCATTCAAAGTGCAAGTGCCCCACAGCTTTCACCTCTGCTGCTTCCACCATTCCTCCTTCTGGCATTGGGTCAGCAGCCATTTCGCCCCAATTCTTCTAGTAGGGCTTGATCCTTCTGCCCCTGCCTTGGGGAAGGATGGGTGCAACTCCCAAAGAGGTGCCCAAATAAAATGAAAATTTTAAAAATATTAAAATTAATTCAACCAGATTACTGAATACTGAGTTGATGGCTGAATCAGTTTCAGCTGAGCTGCTGTGGTCAACTGTCTGCAACCAATCAGCTCCTGTCACTGCTCCAATTCCAATGGCTGGCCCATCATTGGCTGAGCTAAATCCACTCAAGGCTCTCAAATGGATTGAGGAGAATGAACGGCCATAGCATGTGAAGCCAGATTTTGCTTTGTAGAAGTTCTTCATTGACCCTCCCAGTTCGCATCCCCACCATTTTGCCCTTAAAATGGTTTTTAGTTTATAAACATATTAACAAAATCGCAGTTGAGGCTGCACCTGCCCCTGGTAACACCCATCTTTACCAGCATCTTTATGGGGTAATAGATCCCCTTGTTGAGGGTACCCCCATCTCTCAATTTTCCCATGATTTTGAGGAAGATGCAAAGTTTGAAATTAAGAAGCTTGCTTTTGGTGCGAGCTGCGCTTGCATTGGTGCAGCAAAAGCTTCTCTTTTTGACCCAAATTATCCCAAAACCCGCCAGCGCATCAAGTCTTTCACTTATGTGCCAGCTCTCATCACTTTCTCTGAGCATCAACTTGCTCAATACGTTGAGGCAATGGATAAGTTGGTCTCATCAATGAAGGAAATCCAAAATTATACCTCCTCATGTCACAGGTTGCTGATTATTCTACCCCAATGTTGTCTGCCATGGTCCGCCAGCTAAATCAGGCGCCAGACAAAAGCTTCCCCAAATGCTTCCTCACCTTCTGATATGGTTTCCTAGGATGTTAGCTGAGGTTCCATCTAAGATATTTAATTTTAATAATCCCCTTGTTTGGCCCATCTGCGAATAAAGATTCATGGCAGCTCCCCCTTTTGGGTTGGGCACCACTAAAGCTAATAAACCAAGGGAATAAAAGGGGTTCTCTATTAGGTAACATCTGCAACATTGAGAGAATAATTGTTTTGAATGGCATTTATATATGCAGGTCCCTTGATGTCATGCTGACTGGGTGGTAGTCTATATAGGCGGCCAGGGGTATATAAAGAGTCCCAGTCAGTAAGAACTTTAGGTCCTTCAAAGTCTATAAAAGGAGCTTCATATTTTTAAACATTTTGATCGCTAAACATGTTAATTTTAACCTGATCTTTTTTCTGTCTAATGAGATCATTAGTACAATATTATTATTAGATTAGTTTTCAAGAGGGTAATTTCCATAGGTCAAGTAATTAAACCCTACAGTTGAGCGTTTCTCAACACCTATTAATGTTAAGACTAATAAAAGTACTTTATTTTAAAAAAATTTGGTGTGATCAGCCCTAGGTCTATATAAATAATAGTGCTAAAAATTAGGGTGCAATTAGCTTAGATCTACTAAGGATTCACATGCTCATCCATTTCATCTTGTCTCCCTGCTCAGACAATTTAATGTTATTATAGCCTAGTCTACTATATAAAAAGCTTATCATAAGGGTTGATAATGAGTAAAGCTTATATTAAGGTCACTTGGGAACAAGTCATTATGTGAGGCAATATATTTTGTGTGATTTTAAAAAGCTATTTTCCAGATTGATTAAACTGCGCTCATGTCAAGAGAGTTTCTGTAACTTTCTAGTTCCTAGAGAGGTGGTTCAGGATACACAGCAGCACCACAAGGAACTAGTCACTAGTAAGATTGAGAAATAAAGCACTTTAGAAGGTTCCAGAGCACAGGGGACCCAGGGACAGGGTGTACAACACAGAATATATCACAAGATAACTAATAAACAACAAAACTTGGTTGGCCCCCAAGTAAGGCCATAACTAAGAACAGATCAATGTCAGGGTGCTTGGGTGCCTCAATCTGGAGGGATTAGGTTGGCCCAGTTGTGCACCCAATTCCGTCATTAACTTTGTTAAAATAAAATGCCCTATATTGTTGGAGACCTGCTTTAGGAGGTCCGCGCAAGGTTTCCTAAGGGACCATGCAAATAAAGAACGTAAAACTAACAGAGTTCTTTATTAAAAAAGTTGACCAACAAGGAAGGTTAGCGAGCAGTGGTAATATATTGTGGTGATTCCTGCTCTACTCTGGGTCGGGCTTTAATTGACACAGGTTTAAAAACTAGACCAAACTTAAAAACTTAGCATGTTATATTTGTCCCAAGGTCGACCCACCTTGTTTACTTTTTGTTTACTTTTCTTTATCATGGAAGGTTGGCCTCAAGGGATCATTATTAAACAATGGGGGAGAATCATCATAGCAGGAGCAGAATAAGCCTAAACAAACCAATAAGTGCACACTACCATCAGTCATGGTACTGTAGCTCGAGATAGTCCAGACTTAAATTATATATATCAATTTATTCTTCCCAATTTAGCAATATTGTGAATAGAACGGGTCTTAAAACCCCGTTTCTCAAGCAAAAAAATCAAACCGTCCTCATTTGTAACATAGCTGGTGCATTTTAACGCCCTTGATGTAACTCAGGGCAAAGAATCACGCACAAACCAAGGACCAAATTGGTTATACTTTGTCAGTACCCAACGTTGGTTCAGCATATGCTTTTGATCAGGGAGTCCTGCAAACTTAGCTTTTCTTGCCTCCTCAAACCCAGCCTTGTTTCTAAAATCTCTATTTTAAATTATGTCGTGTAACCATGACATTACCCTCTCATCCTTTTGTGGATCCACTCCTCCTCCAGGGGCTTTTGCCCTGGAAAAAACTCTTTTGGAAAGGGGCCAGCTCCATGGCAGTGATAGTTTGCTTCGACTTGGGTCCTGCTGCCTCAGGTAAACGCTCATTGAAAACCTCAATTAAGTCTTGGGCATGGGTGCAATTGCATGATGGTACTCAACTGCTCTAAGTTGCATCAGATTGCTTCCAGGATACTAGGTGCTCAAGTCTTTTTCTTTTACGTCAGGAAGCTACAACTTCACCCAATTACCACTATGGTGCCACACTTGATGGAATAAGCCTCTTGAGGCTCTGGTGGGGGCCATCAAACAACTTCAGCTTACTTGTATAAAAGCAAAGATCTGGAATGATGAGGAAGATCCAATTGGTATGAGGCGTGGCCCACCTTTCTGACAACGAGGTAATATTAATCCTCTTAAGTCCCAGTTTTTTATAGGTGCTTAATTTGGAATGTTTCAAGCATCAAGCATCACTTGATCCTCCTCATTGTATGCAGGACCTACCCATCTCTTACCATTGGCGTTCTCCTTATAAGCTCGCTTTGCTGCACCCAAGTTCGTGGTGACCCCCTGGTGTAATTTTTTGGTATTCTTAGCATAGTGCACCACCGCTTCCACTTTGTATCCACATCTGGGCTCCATGTTGAAGATGGGGTAAACCCATGGTTGGCGAAAAATGGGGAACACCCAATAGATGCATGTTGAGCTTTGTTATAGCTAAATTGTACCATGGGAAGATGAGAAACCAAATCTGAATGATCAACAGCAATGTAACACTGAAGGAACTGTTACAGGCACTGGTTCATTCTTTCAGTCTGCCCATCTGATTGAGGTGATAGGTAGTAGAACGGCAAGGGAGAATCTGAAGAGTCTTACTTAACTATTTCCAAAAGCCAGAGGTAAACCGGGGACCACAATCGCTAATGACCTCCAGGGGCACCCCATAAAAGGCAAACACATGAGATATAAAGAGCCTATCCATCTCAACCACAGTTACCATGGCTCTACTGAGAATAAAGTGGGAGTCTTTTTAAAACGGTTCACCACTAACATGATAGCATCTTAACCCTCAGATGCAGGTAACTTCACAATTAAATTCAATATTAAGGAAATCCAAGGCCCTTAGGCCTTTGAACTGGTACCAACAACCCTGTGAGGGGCTGGCGATTTGAGAACATTTGGTTGCATACTAGGAACTCCTTACAATGCCTGGAAACCTTCACGGCTAATTCCTTTTAATTATAAATGTGGCATATCAGTCCCAGAGCTTTCGCCTTCCCAGGGTGTCAAACAGTAATCCCCTCATGATGGTTACAGATGATTCCAGGCAAAGTGGTCTGATGGGAACACATAGACGTCCCTGAAACCACACCATCTCGTCCTTAATGTGGAAACCCCAGTAATGTCCTCTTGATTTAGCTCACTCTTGCAGGGACCATAGTATACTTGGCCTACAAAGGCTGTGAAAGGACTACTTTTTAAATGTATCATATTCCTTTGAAGTTTCCAGAGGAGCAAGCGCTGGCATGTGTGCCATAGGAGAGGAAGTTTGGGACACAATCTTACCCAGCAGGATCATCAAGTGGGTATTGTGTACTACTATCACCTTATAATTTGGAACTAATGCATGGTTTTGACACAATGAATCCGCCAAAAAATTCTTTTTGCCCTTTGTAAACTCATAAGAGAACAAAGATAATGCCAGGCTCTCATGCCAGCGGGTTTGCCGTGGGGTCAGGACATGAGGTGCGTGGTAGTACAACAAGGCACGGTGATCAGTACATATGCAGAATGGTAGGGAAGAGCCATGCAAATGATGACGCCAATAGGTTAACGCGTCAACCACCGCCAATAACTCTTTGACATAAATGGCGTAGTTTAACTTTGATAAGGACAATTTTCTAAAAAAATATCCCAATGGATGCTTTATTCCATCTCTGCCCACTTGTAACAAGGCAGCCGCTATAGAGAAGTTGGAGGCATCAGTAGCCACAATAAACTCCTTTTGGGTATCTACAAGACAAAGGACGGACATAGACAAATAGGTGCACTTTACCGCTTGGAAGGAATTTAGCAAACCAGGGGACCACTGGAGAACCTTTTCCCCACTCGCCTTATATAAGGGTGCTGCCACTTCAGAAAGATTTGGCATGAATTTCTTAAGGAATGTACACGCCCCCAAAAAACTCCTCAATTCTTTGACCAGATTAGGGGTTGACCACTCCCAAATTGCCTTCTCCTTGTCTGAATTTGCCATGTGGCCTTGGTCAAACATGACGTTGCCCAGGAAGGTGACCTGGGGCTTGGAAATCTCGCATTTACTTATTTTCAGCGTAAGATTGGCTGCCCTTAACTCTTCACCATTTGCCACAGGTGTATTGCAAGGGACTCTTGATTGGGGGAAAAAGCCACAATATCATCCATGTAAGCCACCGCACACACACCCAAAAGTCCTCCAAGGCCGCATCTATATGACGTTGGAAAAGTAGCAAGTGTATTTTTAAGCTTAAAAGGCATAAACCAAAATAAAAAAGTTCATTTACTAGTTTGGAATGCGGTGAGCCACTCCTGGCCCTTCTTTATCCAGATCTAATTGAACGCGTTTAAGCAATCCATGAGGAAATGACTCTAGCCTTCTCCGCATAGCAAACAATCTGTGAGTCCTTCAGGATGGGATGCGAATCAGGTACAGTGATGTTGTTTAGATTCACATAATCTAAGCATGGGCTTATAGTATCATCAGCTTTCTCCATAAAGAGAAGTGAGGAGCACTACGGAGAGGTACACTGAAATATGGCGCCTTTAGCCAACTGCTTCTCAACCCACACGTCTAAGGCTGTTTCCTTCCATACAGTTAAAGGGCAAATGGGGAAGATATACTCACCAGGTCAACTGTGAGTTTGAATTAGAAAACTTTGAATGAGTGGGTAGCACATTGTCTGAAGCTTCGTCAAATGAAGATCAGCTCCTCTAAGAAAGAAGGTAAGAGTGACTCCAAAGAGGGCATTGGCATTAGAGTGAGATGAGTGTGTTGACCTTATACCATTGGGGCAAATCGCCCTGATTGTTAGCGTAAGACAAGGGAACAACTATTTTTTGGCCATTCTTCAAAGTTAATTACAAGTTATTGCCTTTAAATTCTTCAAGACGTCAAACTTTCTCTGACAAAATATCCCAAAATAATGGACTACAAGAGTTTTTGATTGCCCAAATTTGGTCAGACAAATGGTACTTTCCAACTTGATAATTTACCAACCCCTGAACTTCAGAATGGGATTACCTTGGGAGGACCCTCACTTAACAATGCCACCAGGCAAGTAGTTCAACTCAAGGTAGTCAGCTAGATCTAGGCCAATAAATTTTTCAGAGGCTCCTGTATCCACCAAAATAGCTGTGCTAATTTTCCCATAAAGGGGATGAAAGGGTAGCAATCGACAAAAAATATCCAGAATGATCTTTATATATAGCAAATAACGCCAACACATCACCAGAAAACCCTTCATCAGGCATAAGCATGCCTCCAGAATAGGCTTTTGAATTATAATTGGAGGGGGATAATTGGCCACTCTCACTACTTAGGTCACTTATCTCACCATAACTTTGGCAGTTGCAAAAACATTTTTATAATTAAAAGTAATCTTTCTCCACCTCCTGTGTTCTGCAGTTCATGATAGGGGTCAATTGCAGGTTCTCAGGTGTGATTTAATACATAGGAATGGGGTCAGCATCAGAGCTGCAGAAGCTGATGTTCAGCAAATTTAATTTTACATAATTTGCTTTATAAAATGCGTTTTTGGGTGTCTTAGATTTTATAACTGATATTCTGGCAGTTGTTCATCATTATCCAAGGCCATCACCACCATCCCCTTCATCAATCATCCAGCCTGCACTGTAGGAACACGGTATGAAGAAAATTACTTTTACTTAAACCTTTTTTGTTAAATTTAAGGGCTAGACTCATCTGAATTACTAAATTCTGCTAAAATGAGGAAGGGATCAGTAGGGAGCTCTGCTTCATTTAAGGGAAAAACAATAGTCTCAGGCACTGTATATATAGGTTGCAACGCGGGAGACTCATTGAGGCGGAATAAACTGAGATATCTAATTTAGATTCAGGGTTGGACCCCTGCTCGCCTTTAATTTCTGCCAAAATAAAGGAATGAAAGGATAAGATTCCTCCTTTTTCAAAGGCGCATGCAAGATTTTTTGGCCCATATTTATAGGGGCCACCCTGGGTGAAACCATGACGACTAAATTATCTGGCCCCTTCTTGGATAGGGTAGGGAACATCGCCCCAAATAGCTTCAATCAGCTAGTCAAAATTGAAAGGGCAATTGCCATACTGGTGTTTTTCTCATGGGAAGATTTAAGGTGGAGCAGAGAAATGAAATTTTAATGACGTCTGACAACAGTAGGGTCCATGCCATATAACAAAATTCATTTAGATACATGTTCACCAGGTGTCCAGCTTATTGAAGAGTGAAGAACTTGCAGAAATCTTGGAAGGATGAGATGTCCAGAAAACGCTGCTCCAGGAAACGTTCCAAACCCTTCACCAAATTCCACAAAAGCAGCTGTTCACAAAACACTGTAAAACCTGTGTTATAATTTTGAGTAATACCGTTGAGATACGCCATAAGGTTTGCACAGGTCAAAACCACTGAACAACAGACAATATGTGGATTGCCAGTCCTCCAAACACACCTGAAAATATAGAAATAGGAGCAATTGCCCCAATAATACTTTTAGTTATTTAATAAATACAGCGACTCTTTACTGTTATGCTCTCTCAATACTATTAAGACCTACTCTATTCAATTGCTGTTGAGATTTTGCCCACATTTCCAGACGTCTAGATTACCAGGGGTAACTAGGGAATAATTCCCTATAGCAAAGTGAATTAGATATCAGTTGACCCTGATTTTGGGTTAACAATATTTGGTGGATTTTAGGTGGTTCGCCTGGTTTGGATCAGTCGGGGATTAAACTTTATGAATGCTTAAGGTCTTATTGGGCAGAGTTGCCAACAAAAATGGGGTCATCTTATAGTTAATTGATGATAAAATCAGGTTTAATGACTTGGCTTGGTCAGGGTTCATCATTGACCAATTGGTATTTAAGGATTAAGTTGTGAGGCAAGTGATGCCACCTGCAACTAGCAAATTGATCAGTTGGTCCATGACCTGCCTTAATGGATAACAAGTCCCATTACTAAGCAGGTCGCTTGCCAAATATGGTTGGGTTTCTGGTATTGAGAGGAAAACGTTAGGGACACGTTTTCTAACTAAATCTGTTTTGGGTCTTGAGGACGCCAACGATGGAATCCTATCCAAGATGGGGAAGACAATCACTGATGAGACTATGAAATGTGATTAAATGGAAATGGCTGCCGTTTCAAAGCTGAGGTGCCAACTGAGGGTTGGGCGCTAAATTCCCACTATAAATTCCATTAATAATTCACTTAATAAAAAATATTGAGTAATTAGCAGAATTAATTGTTAATTCTAGACATCTTCAAGGAGATTATTGCTGTGTGCTTTGATTGGAGACTCTTTAGGATAAAGAGTAAGGATTGAGGATCCAGATAAGAGAAGCTGAGCTGAGATGGGAATTGCTGCAAACTGTGTGTCACCAGAGAAAGACTGAAAATTAGGATCTGAGAGTGGATCAAGTTAGGTGGATAAGGGAATGAATACTCTATTGTTGACATCTTAAGTATTTCAAGGAGGAATACTGGTCAAGCGTTGGACCCAACACTAGTGATCTATTCAACTATGGATAATAGTCTTCATACTTTTATCAATTAAATATATATTATCAGACAACGTGAGGGATTGCACAACATTAACCTGTGCAGTTAACCATACTGGAAGCTATCAATCGGTGAAGAACCTAGTTTTTTAACAAGTGGTGCTCACTACAGGGGTTATAGTTGAGTATGATAATAGGAAAAGATGTCGTACAAGGACAAATTAAGAAAATTATGGATGGAGTTGGCAACTGTCAATCAGAACGCCTTGAATTCTGTAAATCATCTAGAATACACTGCCTTATAGGAGAGAGTTACCAAGATCGAAGAAGGGGTCAAAAATGTTGCTAGTTTCAATAATGAGTTAATAGGAAAATAAACATCATTAAAGAAAAAAGAAGAAGATTTAGTTTAAAAAGTATTATTCTTGATTATGATTTGTGTAACGGATTGCATATAATTAAAGGCATTCAGCGCAGGTATAAAGCGGCTATTGTTTAAGCCACTCATAAGATTGTTGGGCTTGAAGGCCTGAGGAAGATGACCTATCATATTTGCCAATATTACTACTGGGAGTCCATCAACTACAATATAGTGGACTATCTAGTTTGTTGTGTGGAGTGCCAGTTACACAAGCTGCTCAAGAACATGACTGGATACTGACTGGTCTTCCCTGGATTTGCTTGGCTTATGGTGTCCATTGATGTGATGGGACCACTGACCATGAGTTCTGGGGGAATTAAATATATCATAGTTGCTTGACCATCTGATGTGATGGGTTAAAATGAAAGGCCTGGCGAACGTGGATGCTCAAGCACCGCGAATTTTATCCTATATCAAGTAAAATACTGATATGGATGCCCGCAGGTCTTGCTGAGCAATAATGGAACAAATTTCACATCTCATGTGATCCCACAATTAAATTAAATAATAGGAATTTGAGGAGTTATGTCTGTACAATACCAGCCAGAGATGAACATACTAGTAGAATGAGTCAATGGAACGCTGGTCACGATGCTAAAGAAGCTGGTCACAGGAAGAACTTCCATGTGGGGAATTGTACCCTAGTTTGGTGACATTTTCCTACAGCATAAGTCATCATACAGTGATGGGAAAAATGCCGTTTGAGTTGCTATATGAAAGGAAGTCCACATTGCCACTGATTTTATAAAAAAGTGGTGAAACCAACATTAGGGATGAGTGCTGAGCAGTAACTGAACTGATTGTCAAATATCATGATCAAAATGCAATCACAAGCATTTGATACAGCCTTAAAAAAAGGATTTGAGTAAAGATGATGGATGATAAGAACCAACTGGCCTTATCAGTTTACTAAATAGGTGAATAAGTTTCCTATTGCAATACGCATGGTTTTGGAAGAAGAGACAAGCTGGATGCATTCTGGTCAGGTCCATTTGAGATTATTGCTAAGATGGCAATGGACGACTATTCCATCAAGAACCTCTTGGTTGGAAGTATAGTAAATCAAGACCATGCTAAGTACTTAAAGCAATGAATCTACTAAAATAATAAAAAATTGTTCCAGAAGGACCGCTGAACCATTAAGCTGGTTATGTCCTAATAATTTGGTTAAGTTTAAAAACAAAACGCTGAACCAAACTAGATGGTTAAGTCTTAAAAATAAGACTTCTGAACCATAGAAAACTGGTAGGTCTAAGTATATCTAGGACCCAGTTTAGGGGAAAAAATATGAACGCTGAACTGAGAAAAGGTCATATCCCATAGAAAAAAAGAAAAAAATTGATTGATAAAAATATAGTGGAGAAAAAAATATAAAAAATGCTCAGAAAAAAGGTATATTTTTATAATTTTTTGATTATCCTCAACTCAGGAGTAATTCTGCCTATGTCGCCCCTGAAGGAGGGAGGATGGATTGTAGTAGGAATAAACTAACCATCAAAATCTATTTGAAATTAGATGCTAGTGAGGGCTTGACCTACTTAAAGCCAAGTTATCTGAGCGGAGGCAGATCCATGTGAGAATCTGACCAGGGGAAGAGGAATGGAGATATTGGTACTTGCCAAATGTGATACCCCAGATTGGGGAGAAAAGCAACAGAACAAGATGAAGAAGTCAGAAAAAACCCCTTAGTAATCCCGCTATAGCACCAGAGCCAGAAGATTGTCTTGAGCGCTTGCTGACAGGCTTTGTTAAGAACATTGGACATATGTTCCAGCATTGAGCAAGGGATACTAGGCGGGGGTTGTCAAATCATGCCCCCTATTAAATGCCATCAAAGGAAGATACTGAAGGGATTCACTAGAAATGAGATAGTTGTGTAGGGAGCGAATGGCATCCTGCAGATGAGAAGACTATGAGCTACTTGGAAGTGAAAGTAGAATGAGCGATGAAAGCTGGGAGAGGCAAGAAGCTTCATGGCCCAACTTCTAAGAACTTGGCTAGCAAAGTGAAGATCATAAGCTGCAACGTCTCAATCTAGAATGTTTTTGGGATTGGAGGGGTTCAGGGCTATGGATAGAGCCTCTGTTACTTTAGTCCTCAATTCTGCATATGTGAGTTTGAAATGTTTTCTATTTCTGATGGCTAGTTCAGTTGATAGAACAGCTGTCTTGTAATACTGGCCAAGATAGAAAAGGAACTCTGGATGCAAGTCTGATCCAGTGAGGATTAATCAATTGAGTGCAGAGGGCATTGCTTCAAGAGGTTTGACGATGATGGTATGAGAATCTGCAAATGGATCCAAATCCAAAAAGTTTCGAAATTTAACTTGGGAATTGATGACATTGAAGGAATGGTTGTGAGTCATTATATACAATTGCTAATCTGATTTTGTCATGGTTGGATAACGTTTCCAGTAACTCCATGGAAGGACTGGCCACGGGTACTTGACTAGAAGTATGAGTACTGGGAGGATCATAGAAGAGGTTCCAGTGCGCAGATCAACTAATCAGCTGGAAGAACCGAAGGTCTTTATTGGACATGCTATCATGCAGTTGTTGGTCTAAGACTCCAAAATTGATATTACCCAAATGAAAGGCGAAATTCAGACTTATATAATAATCAACATAATGCACTCTGAAATCAATTAAGCTCTAATTTCAGAGAAATTAATTTAAAATTAATGTGATATGCTCTCCAGAGAGGAATTAAGAATGATATGAGCCAAGAGGTTATTACAAGAAAATAACAATGAAAAATATAAATGAGTATTATTAATTGCACTGCAAAACAAACATCAATGGCCAGAATCTCCTTTCAAGAATTAGGAGAAATCAGGAACTTGAGGACAATAGACCAAGAATCCTGAATATGACAACAGGTCATATGACCTGATGGGAAAAACGTATCCCAGAAATAGTATCATCATAAGTAAATTGATTAGCCTGGCATGACAGAAAGTCATGAGATCTTCACTATGAGTAGGTAGTAGTGAGGAAGAAAAAGGAAGAGAGCCACATGCTGAAGGTCATCCCAAGCAGCCTAGAGTGCCAATTGATCGTACTCTTTTTGAACCAAAGAAGTATTTGACCTAGGGTCCAAAGCAGTATATTCCTGTCCAGATCCTATTCTCTCTGGAAATCTATGCAAGAGGGAGGATTTGTTAAGATTTTTTCCCACATTCCCAGCCGTCTAGATTACCAGGGGTCGCTAGGCGACAATTCCCTATAGCAAAGTGAATTATATATCAGTTGACCCTGATTTTGGGTTAATAATGTTTGGGGGTTTTAGGTGGTTCTCCTGGTTTGGATCAGTCGGGGATTAAACTTTATGAATGCTTAAGGTCTCATTGGGCAGAGTTGCTAATGAAATGGGGGCATCATATAGTTGATCAATGTTTAACTATCAGGTGTACTAATTAAAAAAGTCAGGTATCATCACTGATTGATTGTAGATCTAAGGATCAAGTTGCAAGTGAGTGATGCCACCTGCAACTAGCAAATTGATCAGTTGGTTCATGACCTTTCTTAATGGGTAACAAGTCCCATTACTAAACAGGTCGCTTGCCAAATATGGTTGGTTTGTTAGGATCGAGAGGAAAACGTTAGGGACATGTTTTTTGACTCTTTTTGCTTTGGGTCTTGAGGACGCCAACGATGAAATCCTATCCAAGATGGGGAATATAATCACTGATGAAACTATGAAGGGTAATTAAATGGAAATGGCTGCCGTTTCATTGCTGAGGTGCCAACTGAGGGTTGGGCGCTAAATTCCCACTATAAATTTCATTAAGAATTCACTTAATAAAAAACATTGAGTAATTAGCAAAATTAATTATTAATTCTAGACATCTTCAAGGAGATTATTGCTGTGTGCTTTAATTGGAGACTCTATAGGATAAAGAGTAAGGATTGAGGATCCAGATAAGAGAAGCTGAGCTGAGATGGGAATTGCTGCAAACTGTGTGTCATCAGAGAAAGGCTGTAAACTAGGATCTGAGCATGAATCAAGTTAGGCGGATGAGGGAACGAATCCCTTTGTTGACATCTTTTTTTAGTACTAGATGGTCCCAACCCGAGGGGGGTTCATCAATGTTTATTAAATTATGCCTGGGCTCCTAAGAGCCTGAGGCGAGGGAAGGGGAGGGAGGAGGCATCGAGAAAGGGAGGGGGTTTGCGCGCCAGAGCCGTGCTGCAGTGACAACTGAGCGGGGGAGGTTGGCGACATAGTGCAGCCTTTAGGGCCATCTCAAAGTGTACCTGAAAGTGGGTGATCATGTGTGGAAGGGTCCACACCTGCTGGTCAAAGGCAGCACTAAGGAAGGAGTTATGGATGGTACAGATGGCTGTGGCATAGGCGAGGATATGGAGGGACTTGTGGCAACCAGGCAAAGTCTGCTCGAACATGAGGTCTTGCACAGGGTGTCCAGACCAGGGCTGAGCATGGAGTAGCACGCGGGCCTTTGGCCAAAATGCGGCGACACCTGGACAGGTGAAAAAACAATGGAGGTGGGAGTCAATAGGCTCCGCACAGCGGGGGCAGCTTTGGTGCTGGAAGGTAGGGCCAGTCCGGTCCCCTGTACTGTATGAACAGTGGAGCACCCTCCATAAGGCGTTGGACACCTTTGCTGACAGGATGGGGTGATAGACGTCCTTCCAAAATTCCTAAGGTCGAATCTCACAGAGGGAGGGAGGAGCTCAAGGAGTCTTGGGCGGATGGGAGGACAATCTTGGGGTTGAGGCGAGTTGTGACAACTTGTCCATTGTGCACAATGCATGGCGATGGGGGTTGAGGCCAGGGCCGTCCCTTCTGTATGGGAAGGCATGGTGGATCCGCGCGCCTACTCGTTTCAGGGCAAGGAGAGCCTGATTCCAGTAGGGGGATGAGGATGGTTTCAGGCGATGGGCTGGGTGGTTTGTGAGCCACTCCCCCTAATGAGGTCAGAGATGCTCTAGGAAGACCCAGATCTGCTGACACTGACTGGCGGAGGGCGGGCGCCCATTGGGGCATGGGGGTCGCGTCCCAGCAGATAATTGGCCATAGAAACTTCAGGAAGGTTGTGGTGGCATGGGATCGCGTGTCCATAAGCCCTAGGCCCCCTTCATTGCAGGGTCAGGGAAATGGTTGAGAGGGCCATTGGTGGATGGTTTGAGCCCCAGATCCAACAGCGGAGGAGTACATTGAGCCGCGTGTAAAAGGCATCTGTGAATGGGCAGACGTGCGCTAGGAACCAGACTTTGGAGAGGAGGAACACATTGGCCATCAGAGCTCAACCCTGGGGGTGATGTGCCACCGGTTCCAGCTGGCAATCCTGGAGTTAACTGCTGCGAGGAGCAAGTCCTCATTGTCTTTTAGCGCAACTCCTTGTTGGTTGGTGAGAACTCCCAGGTGACGGAAGGTACCGCGCACAGGTTCAATACCAAATGGTGGGGGAAGGTGGGGGAGCCGACCTGTACAACTGTTGTCTTGGAGGTGTTGACCATGGCGTTGGACGCCTTGGTGTACCTCTCAATGGTCACAGCAGCGAGGGCAACATCCCCAGGGCAGCCAAATGCAATGGCGGTGTCATCTGCAAATGCCATGGTGCGGGTAGGGGCTTTACCTGGGACCAAAATCCCTGTTAGCTTGTCCTGTAAGGAGGCCAAGAGGGGGTCAAGGGTGATGTTAAAAAGGATAGGGCTCAGGGGGTCTCCTTGCCGGAGACCTTGTCCAACTGGTACTGCCACTGTAAAACCCATTGGCGCCAGGACTCTGGTGTGGAGCTGGTCATAGAGCGCTGATATCCAGCACCTAGCTGCGGGGGAGATAAAAGCGGGCCAGGGAAGCATCAATATACTTCCAGGCCACCTGATCATATGCTTTCTCCATATCCAGGAGAGCCACAAAGCCATTCACCTTACGAGAGTTAGCAGTCAAAGTCACGTGAAGGTCATTATAGTTGTCCCATAAAGACCTCCCCGGAATAAAACCTAGCTGGGATGGGGAGAGGCGAGGTGACACCCATTTGATGATGCGGTTGGACAGAAGCTTCGTGAAGAGCTTGTGGTCTGTGTTGATCAACGCTATGGGGCGCCAGTTCGCCAGGTTTTCACGGTCTGACTTCTTGTGAATGAGGGTCGTGATTGAGCCTCTGGAGTTGGGGAGGACCTCGCCATTCACCAAGAGTGCAGCGAAGAGGTCGCGGAGGGTTCTGGCTATCACCGCAGGTTCCAGAAGGTATACCTCGAAGGGTAATCCGTATGGGCTTGGGGCTTTAAGCCGTGGGGATTTTAGAAGGGTTTTCATCACCTCCTGGATGGAAATAGGCACCAGTAGAGCCTCATCAGCCCGTGGGTCAATGGGCGACTATGGAGCCCACAACAGGAAGTCTTGGATGTCCGATGGGTCCACCTGGGTGGCATGGAAGAGGCTGGAGTAGAAGCGGTGTAGTTCCTGCGTGATTTCCTTCTTATCCGAAGTGGTTGTAGTGCCAATCTTTAGTGCAGTAATATCCTGCGCTGTTGACCGGGCTTTCTGTTTCTGGGCTTTGGCACAGTTGTAAGCAACGCGGGTGATGCCCTCCTTGGTCACCGCCCATCTAGCCTTGTGGTCAAGCAGGTGGGGTGGGGGGAGGTGAGAGTCTCCCAGATGGTCATAGACAGATTCTCCTTAGTGAAGGGGTTGTTGAGAAGAGCTGGGGCAACCCTAGGCCAGAACCTACGCGACGGTCTAAGTGTGGTGGTGAGGACAACGGTGAGTGACCTGTGATCACTCAGATGGTTGTCACGAGAGATGGGAGAGGAGACGCGGCCAATTAGCAGGGGGCCAATCAGTGCCATATCTATGCGTGACGCTGACTGGAAAGCTCCTCCATCATACTGGATCCTAGTCATGCAACCTAGGCCAGACGCGGAGGGTGGAAGCGCATCTATAAAGCCACTCAGGCGAAGGAAATCCTGGAGGCGACTTGATCCAGGGCGTTCCTTTGCTGCAGGGGGGTAAGAGTCACGGACGCGACTTATGGTTGTGTTGAAATCTCCTAAGAGGACTGTATTCCGTGGGAGATTGAGTTGGAGGAGCTCTTCCAAGAGCCGATTTTGCTCCTGACCTGCATTAGGCAGGTAGATGCTTGCAGCGAAGAAAGAGAAGTCAGGAGTGGTGAGTTTGGCCAGTATGAGGCGGCCACCTAGATATTGTGAAAAAGAATGGGTTTTAACCCGGGGATTCAAAACAATAAGGGCGGCATGGTTTGTCCAGAAGGAGTTGCCTCCAAACTGTTCATTCCATGCAGATTGTTCGTGGGGAGGATATGGGGCTCCTGGACAGCAGCGATGTCAATTTGTGCTGACCTGAAGTTGCGGAGGAGGCGGGCTCTCCGCTTAAAGTCCCGCAACCCATTCGCGTTGATGGATTGCAGGGCCAGGGTGCTGCCATGGGGACTCATAGCTGTTCCCCTCCATGTCCTGGGGGTTGCCAGCGCTTAAACCTGCTGCTGTGAGGCGGCTAGTTTTGAGTCCTTTAGCTTGACTATTAGCTGCAATCCGTGAGGAGCGTCGAGGGTTCTGAGGGGAAGGAGAGGGTGGGGGGGCGGAGGACCCAGTAAGCCAGCCTAGGATGCTGCCCCTGCTCCGTTGCAGGGGAAGGACCTGAGGGTGCTCAATGGTGACCTCCGCGGTGTCCCCATTTGATGAGTCTGAGTCCATATTCACTTCCTCCAACACTGCAAAGGATCCGCGCGAAATTCCATTGGGAGCTGAGGGCTGATGCGATAAATCGCTGGTGGAGGTTGGTGGGGGTGCCGCGGAGCCCTGAGTGGGGGTGGCTGACGAGGGGCACCCTGTGGGAGATGCCTTGCGCTTGAGAGAGAGAGGGAGTTGACTCTGGGAGATTGGAGGGGGTGCCCATTGGAAGGGGGGCATGAGCGCGAAGGTATCCCACACCAATAGTGGGGTTAGCTGTTTCAACTGCTAGGCGTAAGGCCTCAGGGGACAGGTCTTGAACGGGAACCCATTGTGTGGGTTGTGGAATTGCTGCTGCAGCCATGTGGGATCGTTTTTGGCCTGGTTTAGGCCCCTGGGTGGTGGCTAAGAGGGCTTGTTTTCGAGCTGTGCAGCCACTATACAAGTGTCCAAGGGCGTTACACCATGAACACCGGGGGCGCGCCTGATCAGGGTCGACAAAAAAGATCTCAGGGCATGCCTCATCTACCGCCACACGAGAAATAACCTCAATTTTGCGGGATACAGTGGGGAGGGGATGAACGACGCCCTAGCAGTGCGAGCTCTTTTGTGGGAGCATAGTAAGAGGGGACGCTAAAGTCCACTGAAAGAACAGACCCAAACTCCATTAAACCACGATGGAGCGCCAGTTTAAGAGACTCAGGATCAACAGTCGTTGGTAGGTTGGAAAAATATAACCCATGAAATTTTCTCCAGGTGAGAGCGTGTGCGGGAGATGCGAAGAGATCCACGTGGAATAATGACCTGGAGGGTGGCAGCATGGTCAGCAAGGGCAGCTTCAGTGAAGCCCACATCGATGTAGTGGCCCTACACTGATTCATGGATGATGGTGTTAATTGGGAATGTCTCCGCGATCGCTGCAAAGTATGAGAAGTAATCCTCCATATAGAATTCAACAGGGTTATGCCCATAATAAAGGAAAATCGTGTGGGAGAGGGTTGAGCGAGGTAGAGATTTTTTGCGCTCTAGTTTCGGCCCATTTCTTCTTAACATCAGCAATAAACGCCACTTCATGGGGATCAGCTTTGGGTAGCGTTGGTGCCAGAGGTTTTTGCCACGCCCCAGTGGCTCCTTTGGTACATTTGTGTTTGCTTTGGGCTGCAATCGCGGGTTGAATGTGAGTTGGTGTTTTGGACAAGTTTGCGGAGTTTCCCTGTTGCTGGAATGTTTGAGCAGTTGCTGGCGGCATATTGAATTGAGGGGCGGATTGTTGGGCCTCGCTAAATTGGGGAGGCCCATCCAGATTGGATTAACTCCAGCCAATTAAGAGGAGGGTGATGTTTCATTACCATCCCAATCTATTTGGGTAAATTCTGCCCGAGTATTTGCTGTAATTTTGTGGGCAAAACTCACTGGCTGATTGGTAAATTGGTCGTTTTCAGTATATGTAGATAAAGTGCCAACTTGAGAAGTGCCTATTACAGGGTTTAAATGGGAAGGTAAGATTTGAACTGGCGTGAAGTTCCAAAATCCGAACCATTTGAATCCCCATTGGGAAGAGTAGATTGTCCTAATTTGGTGCTTAGTGAACCAGAATGTGCGGCTAATCAAACCTTACATCCGAGGGTTTGGGGGCCAGGTAGCTGGGTATCACCCTCATGGGGGGAGCCAGAAACACGGCGTCAGCAATAATAGATGGGACTTAATTAGCTGACACAATGGGGGAGGTGAATGCCTGGATGGGCTGAGTTGCATTCAACTGAGCAGACGCCATTAAAGCAGCGTGGGTGATGGCCTCCTTGGTTGGAGGGGGCTCAGCGGGTTGGTGGGAGGTAGCGCACGCAGAGCTGTTGGGCGTTCATGTTGCAGAAGTGCGATCAGGTGAACTGGCGCTAGTTGAAGTAGCTCCAGGTTGGGGGTGGTGCCTGCTTTCATGGCCGCTGCTTGAGAGCGGGTGATTCTGGTTGACCCTGAGGTGGGTAGTCGGGGGTTGCTTCATTTGAGGGTGGTGCTGGCTCGTTTGGCGGAGCCTGCAGGTTCTTTTCGGGGTTTCCCGCCATATTTGCTAATAGTTTTCGTAAATCTCTTTTGGGGAGCTAAATTTCAAGGCTGAATTGATTTTTGAAAAGTGATGCTTAGCAGAAAAAGAATATAATCCTATTGTTGACATCTTAAATATTTCAAGGAGGAATAGTGTTCAAGTGTTGACCCCCAACACTATTGATCTATTCAACTATGGATAAAAGTCTTCATACTATTATTAATTAAATATATATTATCAGACAACTTGAAGGTTTGCAAAACATTGAATCTGTGCAGATAACCATCATGGGAACTATCAATCGGTGAAGAACCAAGGATTATAACAATGACCCATCTCTCTTATATACCAGTTACTCTGTACAATACTTTTTTTGTTATGTTATCTCTTTGATTATTCTATTCCATCAATTCTTATTGGTTTTGGCTGATATTCTTCAATTCTCTATTGTCTTAGTTTGATGTAATCTAAATAATATTTGTCAAATGTTGACATCGCCTTATTGCCTTATTTGTAGGTGATCCCATACTAATCTGTTATGTCCCAATATCACCTCATTTCAAGGCGTTCAAACACTTCTTAAAATATCAACCTAGTCAGTAGATTCTCACCAATCTACCGTAGCTCATCAAAGCTTATCATCAATTCATATCATAATATCGACATTACCCCCCATTTGACTGGATGATAAGTCTCCTATTGTTTACAACTCAGAGAAATTTTGCATGCACATATTAATGATCTGACCACTCACTGGGTTTTTAATGGTGTAAACGTCAATGCTTGTTTTATTGATTATTTTAAATGTACCAATCCAGATGTTAGCTAGCTTGTGTTTTCACCCAAACCCATGCTGGTCATGGTTTAAAATCCATAATACCTTCTTGGAACTGAGCTAACCCACTACGCCATACCTGATTGGCAGCCTGATTTTTAATATTTTTGGCCAAGCTTAATTAGTATGCTTCCATTTGCAATATATCAGTATATCAGATAAATTAGTCAATTAATGGTTAGGATCTATTCTTCCCATATCTTCTATGCACAAAAAAACAATGCCAGAAGAGTGGAGTGTCATCCGTATAGAATTTGAAAGTGGCTCTTCCTTATGGTGGAATGATAGATAATGTTATAAGCAAAAATGGCGGTAACCAGGAGGGAACTCCAATCTGAGGGTCTATTTGTTGACAGCTTCCAGATAATTTTCACCAAAGTCCCATTGACCCGTTCAACCATTCCGTTGGACTCAGGGTTGTATGGAGTCATCAGAACCCATGGATGCCCATTAACTTGTTCAATTTTAGATGGATATGTGATGTGAAATTTGTTATTGATAATAATAAACTGAGGGCATCCATATCACTGGATAATAAATTCTTCATGAATTTGGCAACTTTGACTGCCCCCAAATCCTGAATCGTCTGCACTTCAACCCACCTGGTCAAGTGGTCAATAGCCACCATCATGTACTTCAACCTGTTAGCTCCCATTTTTAGAGGGCCAGCAACATCAAGGGAAACTGTATGACAAGCAAAATGTGGTTTTACTAACTGGTATGAGGTCTTCTGGTGGAACGGCTTTTCCACTTGGCTTTGGTGGCAACAGGAATATGATTTCAAGCACTTCAAAGAACATGCTTCCTCAATAGTACCAAGGGCGCAACAGTTTCATTGCCTTGCACACACCACCATGTCTGAATGCCTTGTGGGCGCTCATAATAATCCTAGGCTGTGCTGAGGGCTGCATAAACTTCACCATAGAATCGCCAATCCGCTTGTACAGTTCCCTATTCCATAGGAAGGTATTCGCTCACATCTCTTTTTATGCTTTTATTACTTGGGATAGTTCGTTGTCTTATCTTCTGCTGAGAATCTTATTGTACATCACATCGCTGAGATCCGCCATCATGGCAATGGTTGACAATCTAGATAAGCAGTCAGTATTCTGACGCTTGGCTCCTGGGCAGTAAGGAATCTCAAAATATTAAGCCTGCAACTTAAGAGCCCATTTTGGAAGGACTCCCTTCAGGCTCCTTGAGGTTCTGCAACCAATTTAATTACAAGTGATCCATTACAACTTTAAACCTCACCCCATGCAAGTAGACCCTTAATTGCTTATATGCATAAAAGACCGCTAAGCACTCCTGCTTGGTTACAGTATAATTACGCTCAAGGAAGTTCAGGCTTCAACTACAGTACGCAACCGGACGCTCCTTCCCCTAATCATTTTTCTGAGAAAGGACCGCCACAACAGAGGAAAGGGACACATCCATCTAAATGATAAACTCCTTATTGAAGTTCAGATATCATAGCACCGGTGCACTGATCAGCACTGTCTAAAGTTTTTCAAAGGCGTATTAATGACATTTCATCCATTCAAACATGGCATTCTTTTCTAAAAACTCTTTTAGTGGCCCCCAATACAGCTGAAGTTAGGTATTAAGTGCCGGTAGTATCCAATCATTCCCAAAAAAACCTGTATGTCATACTTACTATTTGGTGTAGTCCTTTTCCAGATGGCCATCACCTTAGCCAGCTGTGGTTTCAGCCCCCTAGAGTCTGCTAAAAAACCCCAAGTATTCCAACTGGTCCTTGAAGAAGTTACATTTTTGAGGCTTAAATTTGATGTTTGCCTCAGCAAGCTGGCGGAATACTGCTTCTAGATGATCAAGGTACTCAGAAAAGGTTTGAGAGAAAACATTGATATTGTCAAGGTATACGAGGACACACAACAGCTCCAGGTCGCTGAGAATAGTGTCAATGGCTCTGTAGAACGTAACTGGGGCATTACACAGCCCTTGTGGCATATGGTTCCGTTTAAAAAGGCCTTTAGATGTGATTACAATGCATTTCTTTTTTCCGCCACGGGCAACTTGATTTTCCAGTAACCTGATATCAAATCTATTGCTGAGAAGTAGCGAGCTCCTCCTAACTGATCCAAAGCAACATTAATCTGAGGCAGGAGATATGAGTCCTCCTTGGTGATGCTGTTGAGCTTCCAGTAATCTATCACCACCAATTTGGTACCATCCTTCTTTTTTACAATCAGAACGGGTGAAGCCCATGGACCCTTGGATGATTTGAGCTTCCCTTGCTCCAGAAACTTATTAATTACTTTAGTGACAATGTCTTCATGTGCCATTGATTGGCGGATTGGTTGAGACCTGATGGGAGGATGATCCTTAGTGTCCAATTGATGGACTACCACCCATGCACACCTTATATTGTGGTCGTCAATGAAAATCTCTCTATACTTCTGAAACAATGCTATCACTTGGTTCTTTTGTTTGTCTAATAACACTATTAAATTTTCCCACGGTACCTTTGTCATTACGCTAAGCTGTGACTTGAGGGTATACCAAATTCATCCAACAAAATAAAACTTGAGAACCTGAAGGACCTCCTCAATTTGGGTCAAGTGTAAATACACCACTATTTGGTGTCAGCGGATTTGCATTGGTTCATTCTAGAGATTTGCTAACAAAATCTTGATCTCTCCATGGCCTGGGAGAATAATCCCTGGAGCCACATGAGGCCCAATCTGCGTTTGCTGATAGGACCCAATGTCCTCCCCATAAAGGCCAGCTGGTACTTCCACCTCTAAATCAGTGTTAACTATGACTCAGTGTTCAGAAGAAATAGTTATAGACCCAGCAGCTTGGAGAGGTAGCCCTTGATATTTGTATATCTGATGTGGAAGGGGCCAAGTCTTGCTTTATAGTCGATGATAGCGAGCTGGAATTACTCCATCACTATATGCAAGGTTGATATAGCTCATGTGCACTGGATCCTTTAGCACTCTTGTGGAATTAAAGTAAATCAGGATCCATTTCCCCAGAATTTCAAAGTCCTCCTCCATCATATCAATGACATCTCTGAAATGTCTCAGGAAAGAAGTTCCAATTATCAAGTTACAGTTACTGTTGGGTAACACTATTACTGAAGCTACAATGACAATAGACCCAAACTGCAAAGATAACGCGCTGTACGCTCCCTCAGAGACCATGCTTTCCTCTCCAGCAGTCCCATACACCATTTGATGGTCCACATCAGGCTTTAACGTTAACTTTTCCATCACCTTAGTAGATAATATGTTGACGAGAGCGCCTGTATTTATTATAACGCAAACTCAATTTTCTTCTACAAAAATGACACAGTATGTACACTCAGAATAAGAAGAATATTAACTGTTTAACATGTGAACAATTATGGGATCTCTTTTTCCAAGAAAACTCATAATCCCTTTACCTACTTTGAAGTATCTTTTAACAATAGCATCTACTGGAAGGGTGATGTTTACGCCTTTTCAGAGTTGGTGCATCTGCAGCAGGATCCAGCTTGTCTAAGGAAGCTTGAATAAACATTTGGCAAGCGCATGGCTTCACTTGCTCCTGAGGTCCTTCATCTCCACGGCCTTGGCTTGTGCTCATGTTAGTACGTTCACTCCTCCAACTGGTTGCTGGTGTAAAATCTAGCCATCATATTGAGGGACTTCCGCTAATTGTACTACAATTGATTAAGGTGGGACGTTCAGGGCTGGGATAGTAGAGGTAGAGAGTCCCGTCTCTACTCTGCTCCATCCTTTCACTGGTAGTATTGGTCCTTCTGTACATAGTGGACACAACGGTTGGGAAACTTTAAGTAAGGTGACCAGGGTGGCTGCATTCGAAACAATTCACCATCTAGGATCCACATCCTTGGTTCACATAAGAACGTTCCAAGTCAATAACTATGCTGACATTTGGTGTTATTAGGTCAGGTTTGGTAGTTTGACTGATGATGATTTTCATAAGCAGTATCAGAGTGGAAATCAAACTGCGGGGAGCAACTCGTTCAGGGGCAGGGCACATAATTATAATAAGGCTGGGAGTTACTAGGTGAAATCAGGATAGAACAGAAGGATTCTCCAAAATAAGAGGTTGAGCTACAGCGGCGGTGTGTTTCCACTCTTTATTGAGTGGCAGAAAGTTAGCGTATATTCTGTGCAAGAACTGAACAATTATAAGAAGGGGGACATCATTGTCTAAATTGGAAAAATGACATTGTAAAGATCATGGTATGGCTTCATAGTGGAGATCATTGCAATGCATACGTTGGCTTCAGCCAGAACGCCTGCTTCTATTAACACATGGGCTTCCACCATAAATTGATCCACAAATGCAGCGAGGGTCTCATTACATTGGAACTAATAGTCAGAAACTCAGCTTTACGTTGCGTTATCTTTGACATACCACCAAACAACTGCAACGCGGTTTCCTTCACTTCATGGTAAGTAACAAAGCTTCTTGGAAGGTAGAAGGTAACTTGGTTGGCGCTTCTGACATCCAATGAGGATATCAGTAATTTAGCCTTCTGCCAATTGGAGGCTCCTTATGCCACAAATTCAAATCGTTTGAAGAACCACTGGATGTTTCCATAACAGTCAAGTGGAGTAGCTTTTCGATGCAGAATTCCTCCTCCCGCTCAAAACTGCAAGCCTTAGTAGTGTACCACGGATTTGTCTTTGCCTCATAACTAGACTCACAAGGAAATCCAGGCTTAAAAGACACAGCTGCTCTTAGGGTAGTTTAGGGCTCTTCAGCGGGCAGGACAGCCATCAGTTGGTCACAATTTTGGCACAAAAAGATCCTTCCCAAGCGCCCCCTTTTTCTTCCACTTCCCAATGGGGACAAGGTGGGTAAAAGGTAGGTGTTAACTTCTGCTCCGTGAATTGTAAGCATTCAGCATCATCCAGTTGATTGGCAAGCTGCCTGTTCAGCTGTTCAAGTATTCACAGCTGACTAGTTGCACTATAAAGTTGAGTCATAACTTCATCGTGCTCCTGGAGATATACTTCTGCTTTTTAAGCACAGCATCCACAACAAGTTTGAGTTCCGTGGTTGCAGACAACGCATTTGTTCAGGATGATTCTACTTTGGTGAAGACCATGATTGCGGATTAGGAATTTTTGGTGATTATTTAATGGGCCACTGTAGTTAGAACCACTGTTATAACTTTGACTGAATAGTTAAGATACGCCAGGAGAATTTTCACAGTGTTAAACCCACTGAACAATCAGACAGATGATATGCAGAGCTTCAGTCCACAGATGCACTTTAAGAATAAAATATAGAGCTATTTGCTCCAAACAATACTTTATTTAGATATATACAGCGGATCCTTTTTGTTTCACTCACTCTAAACTACTAACAACCTCCTCTTTTCCATTGTTTCATCTTGCTTATACCTCAGCGACTTTAGATAATATCATTTTCTTGGCTAAATAATCAGTTTCGCTGTATCTCATTGGTTCCAGCAGAGAATGGTATTCATTTTTCTATTGCCTTGGTTTGAGGCAGCTGTACTCAATAATTATCAAATTTCAATATCACCTTATCACCTTATTTGAAGGAAAACCAATAATAACCCTAATACAACCCAAATAACCTCAACTCAAGGTGCTCAAAAATTTGTAAATAATATCATGGTTAGAAGAATATTCCAATCCGCCATAGCTTCTTAGGCTTATAGTCTAGTCATATCAGAACCTTGACACACTCTATGCTGCATCTCTTTCATCTTGCCAAAGTCATCAGAATCTTTTAATATATATCAGCGTGTTCCTTGCTCAGTGCATTCGCTTGCTGCTTTTTATCAGAAGTTAGGGTTTCACCTACTTTCACTTTGACACAGCAAATGGTGGTGTCCTTGTCAATCACCAGGTCACGCAAATTCCCGCACCAGTGAACAGATTCAACTTGATAAGCGGGTAGGGTCTGAACATATGCCACATGCTGGTTATGAGTTATTTGCTTAGGTCAATCTGTGAAATTCACCATCAAAATGGTTAGAGGGCCTTGATAGGAAGTACCCAATAACCCTGGACAGGTAAAGGTTTAAAAATGGCCTGATTAAAGTCTCCATTATTTTCTAATAAATGATCCATCATAATCATAACTTGGATGCCAGTGTTCATAAATATTTGTGATTTTTGGGAATGTAAACCCAATTACTGGAGTATACAGTCATCCCCTCCTGATCATCAGCTGTGAGAGGTGACAATTTAGTTCTTGGTCCAATAACTCATTACTCTAACCACTCAACAAAGTTTAGATGTTTCACTAAATAACACACTAGGTGTATTTTTTCATTTTTTTGGGAGCATTTTTAACCACTAAAGGAATGAAATATCCCATAATAGATAAGTACAATTACTTATGACTAATTTTGGTGTCGAATCATTTTGGAATTGGGTACAAATTAGGTTATCATAACTGTTATTTTCTAATATAACTAAAGAGGCTTTCAAAACTTGGGATCCAAACTGGAGAGTCAGAGCGGAATAGGCACCTAGGAATTGAGTCCACTGAGGGTCCGCAGTTCCATAATCCCTGGCATGGTTCTGATCTAGCAGAACTTTTAACTTTTTCACCAGTTTAAAGAAATGACATTAGATGGCAACCTGGCATCAACTATGGCTAAGATTTTTACTTTATGGACAACTACCTCAACTCAAGTAAACTGAGTACAAAAATGGGTAATTGATATCTAGAATTTCCCAGTGGAATCAAGCCAGGGGGATTAGGGTAAGAGGAATTAAATCTTTATTTGAAAAATTTGAGTCCAGTTCATCAAATTTGACAGTGGTGGGAAGGACATTACACTCATATTGGACAATGCCAGGCGTAGGATGATGTATAGGGTTGTTAGCAGAGGGTGCCTTGCTCCCTAAGCTGACTCCGCTTTTCCCACTTCCTCAGCCTTTTTCTTACAGCAGGATCACTCCTGATGATTAAAATTCCTACAGTAGGAGAAGATGTTTGCGCTGTGGCTTACCTCTCTGTAATTCTTCAAATGTATAAACCATCAGCTGGGTACCCTTATTAGGACCTGTGTTTCTCTTTCTCAAGCAACTCTATAAATGACTCCTTGATGTCAAGAATGGACTGGTATAACTTTTTTGATTTTTCAAAATGTAATATTAGTATCAAATTTTTTGAAATGCATATAGGAAAGCGGCAATAGTGTCATCTAAATCAACTCTGTTACAGGTGGCGAGGGCCTGTGCTTCATGGTAGAAGCGCTCAGCAAATTCTTTATTTGTTTCACCTCTGTTAGGGTGGATCCACATGATATCCTGCTTTCAGTTGGAAATGGAGAGATTGATGCAAAATGCTTTATAAAATGGGCGTATTTCAGTTCCACCCAAGTGACACACTTCTTGAAGTATGGCATTATAATTTCCTGAGCCTTACTACTGAGACAAGTTTTTATATGCTGACACTTTTGGAGATTGTGGTGTAACTTCCTTGTGTTTTTTTATAAATAAAGATAGGAATGATAGTTTCAGCACCAGGAACATACTTCTCATTAAATTAGGCTTAAATAGACAACAGGACTAGGCAGATCATGGATAGCTGGAGACAGGGGTTGATCTGAATCAGTGGGCTCTGTAGCTCCAAGATCAGGCTGGGCATCGCCTTGTTGACTTTTCAGCGTAAAATATCCAGTTGTCCTGAGGGTGTTATAACAGGTATTGATATGGGATAAAAAGGCCTTAGCATATAGCAGCTGGAGGATGTCTCTAATAACAGCAGACTGGCTTGCTACTTGAGAGGACAGGGTGTCATGTTTCACCTCTAGGGCTTGGATTTTTTCTGTCATCTGGTCAAGTTGGCTTTTCAAATGGGCCTGGTGGAATTTCTTGGAGGTGTCAACTGGGTACAAGTTTGGTGTGAGGAAACAAACCAGTTGTATAAGGAGATTAAGATTTAATCTTCATTGAAGATTTTTTATTACATAATCATCCATGCTCCCCTGAGCCACCTTCTGCATCTGTTACTCCAAAGCTTAAATTAAGCTTCATGATTTTTGCTAAGAGAGGATCCACTAGAGGAGCCAACCCCTGGGGCCCACGGGGGCCTTTGAGCCAAGGGCCCTTGGACCCTTTTAGGTCCATAAATGGTTACACATGAGGTCCTTTCTTATTAGTAACCTTTTGAATGAGCAGCATGGCAGTCCACTTGCTTAGTTTTTGTTTATGAGCAGCTAAGGATGCAATATGAGAGTCAGTAGTTTAATGATTCTCACAGTTTTTCTCAACAATTTCACTCAGAACGCGGTCAATGCACTGTTCCAGGTTAGCGGAGGCATGTGCCATCTGCTGGGTGAGTTCACCATTTAGTTTATGGATAACTAAGGTGTTGATTTGGGCCAAATGAGTTTGAACCTTGATGATCTCTTGATGATAGTCCAAAATGGCTTCATAATTGTCACTCCCAAAATTGAAGGCAGCTTCAAACAATTCAAAAAGTTGAGCGTAAATCTGTTGAGTAAGTCCCATATGCACTGGATTCTATATGATGCAACCCTATTAGTTGCATCTGATGATGGATGGCAGGGTGAGCGGATAGACAGAGATAAGCCTCCATCTGTGCCACCCCAACTTTAGTACTTGGAATGTCAGGTAAGAAATACAAGTATTTTGAGTGAAAGAAACTTAGGTGGAGAGACTCTGGCTGAGTCAGCCCCTAAGGGTAATGATACCAGTCAATAGGGAGGTAACAGCTTTGGCTACCTCCGCTTCTTGGATTTGAGACATGCCACATTGGGGAGGAGATACTCAGGGTCATTGTGGCTTTTAATTCAAGCCTAATTGTGCTGGGTAAGTGTGTATCATGACTGTTGGAGCTGACCCATCAAGTCATGCTCATGTTCTCCTCCATATCAGGAGGGTTGTTGGCGCTAAATTTGGCCATATTAAGGTAAATCTTCGCCTGGTAGCATTGGAAGGGTCCTATCAGAAAGCACCAGTGTTTAATATTATGATAGATTGCAAAGGTGAGCCCTTAAAAATGCTATTAACTAATAGTTGTTATAGCACCAGTACAATTTCTTAGCAGACTAATTAATCCCTAGGGTGATCTCTTTGTGGTTCTGATTGATCCCAAAACAAATCTCAGTTCTATAAAAAACAGTAAAAACACTTATAAATACTAGGCAAAAACTTAAATTAATATGAGAACTACTTTATTTTAGGATTTGGGATTATTTATCCCTTTATTAGAGGCCTGAGATTGATTAAATACGGGGTTATCCAGGTTGGTGCAGCGGAATGAGAAGGATTTTACTGATCTCAATCTTTTCCAATTAATCTATCAGGTTCAGATGATCCCCAACTAGCAAATATTTCATCATTGTTGGAGTGAATTCAGAAGGTATTTGGGTGGATAGAGGCTCATCTAAGAGTTCATTGCTTGTGGCAGGTTCAGTTGCTTCCATGTGGTGGAACTCCCTTGAGTGGATGGCGCATATTCCTCTACCTAACTCCATTCATATGAGCCCAGATCCCGCCAATCCCAACACCACCTATCAGAAATCATTGGAATTCATCGCCAGCAAATCAGTATATTACTAATTCAAATCAATTGGTTATCCTTATCATTATTATAGGGTATAGTGTCCCAGAGGGGTACAATCCAGTGGAAGAATGTACAGGAACTAATACCCAGTGATGCAACAGGAGGGTAATATGCTATCACCATCCCTCAATATGACATAATAAAATACAAAATAAAAACAAAGGTATTAAAAACCAAGTACTTTTATATAACAGTAGAGTTGCACTACTATTACTCTTAGGAAATTTCCCTAGATATGGGTTTCACCGCAGAGTTGCACTATGGGCAAACTGTTTAAAACAAACTCCTCTCCTTAATTCTTTGTCAACGCTTTTATGCTCATCACTGTGGATGCTGGGTTGAATCTCAACCAAGCTGGTATTTCCAAATAATCGATTCATTTGTTAAACTTTAATGTATTAACACTATACCTTTCTTCTTGATCATTTTCAGCTTCATTTGCTAAGGATCAAAATATTATAATTACTATCAGAGATTACCCCTGATACAACAGAAATGGCTGATTCTTCAAACTTCTTTAATCAACCTGATAGGGAGCACAAATTGGCAACCTAATATTAATAATAGTATAGAAGCTAGGTGATTAATTGGCAGATGTGCCCAATTAATCAAATCACTTTTTTTAGTACTAGATGGTCCCAACCCAAGGGGGGATTCATCGATGTTAATCAAATCACTTAATCTCAGAAACTATAGGAGTAAAACATCTGTTTTTCTCTGACAAACCTCATCAAAAATTGCTAATAACCCTAAAACCCTAAGTAACAAATGGCAATTAAAAGAACACTTATCAAAATCCTTAGAATCAGTTGCTGTAGAATAACCTTACTACTATTCATTAAACTGCAGAATTCAACATGTTATTGGTTATAACTTCCATTAACTCAATTTTTAAAGGTATGGTAATTTCAGCTGCAAGTCTGGTAAACCAAAAGCTATCAGAGATTATCCTCTATAACTTTTAGAAATCTAATCATCAAGTAGGCCATATTTGGTCCCTTTATTGACATAATTGCATTTTTTAAGCTCCATCCTTAGGAGTGTAAAAGTTATCAAAAATGTTCCAAATGATTGAATGCTAAGTCAGAGCCTCCTCCTCAGAAGCCTAAAAGACATTGACACTACTGAAATAAATTAAGGATTATCCCCATAAATTAAAATAATAGCATCAGAACATGTTAGAAAACTCTTAAACTGGTTAAAATCCCAACAATTGACTTGGTGGATTAAGGAGGGAGGTCAGATTGGAAGTGGCAGTGTTGCTCAGACCCTTTAAACGCAAGGATTGGTTATGACCAACTCCAAGTTGGGGCGGATATCTTGGTTGCTGAACCAAGGCTTGATTATCCTGATCTGCCTGGATTTAACTAATTATGGTTGGAGATTTGGGCATTTAGGGCCCTAATTAAGGTAGAATTTTCTAGATGGGTTGGTGCTCTGGGCCCTCTGGTGACCTCTGGACTAAACTATCTCTTTAGAGACTCCTTCTATCTACTCCAAACTGGTATAAGAGGAGATGGTGCAAGGATAAAGGATCCTTAGGGAGATGGTATAACCCATTGCTCATTCACAACATTAGTCAGGATGCTCTTCTGGAGAATGGGAATGCTAAGGGACTAAGGACCCTTCTTGCATCTGAAGGGGTGCTTGCTATGATTCAGGTAGAGGGGCTGGGTCTCAAGACTTGCAAAAACCAGGTAAAATAGGCAGTGACTTGTCTGATAACATGAGATAGGAGAGATGGTGGCCATGTAACAATCAACGATCATACATGAATCTCATAAGGTTGGGAATTATGAGATTTGTGTATGTTGATATAGCAATTCCGTTATTCTGAGTAGGATTTTCCTATTCAGGTCAATAATAAGTATAAATTAAATAAATTGTTTATTTAATTGGTTTTCCGTTCTGAGGTTCCCCCACTTTCACCGCCAAGTTGCCTGGATTCCATCAATTCTGGAGGCTTTTGCGCCCCTCATTACCCACAATTCACTAAGCCTTTTTAGGAAGTATTTCAAAGCGAGGTCAGCTCCAATGCACCTCACTTTGGAATTCTATTCCAACTTTGAGTCCAAATTCAATAAAGGCCGCTTTTTGCTGAACTTGTTTTATTAAATTTAATTATTTAAAAGCGAGGTTGGGGGTGCAGATGGCGGTGCCATAGGAGGAAAGGAAGGGGGTGGATGCGCTGGGATCCTTTTGGAGTGGTCTTGCCCTGGCTAGAGGTGATCCAGAGTGGCCTGAGGTGACAGAGGCCAGTTGGCCGCACCTCCGCCCAGAGGCCCGAGGCGTCAGAGGCTGGTGCACTGCACCTCATCCTGGTGTGCCCAGCAAGGCCCCCATTTGGATGGGACCATTTGGAGTTGGTACAGCCACATATGGGGGGAGTGGTTTAGGGCTAGTGGCAGGCTGGGCCTTGGGATCTCCATCCATTACATTATTCTAAATTCACCTTACCTTGGCAGGCTGTGTTACCATCCAGCCCGCAAGATGGCCACAGTTGATGTCCCAAGCATCATTAAGTGCCATTGGTCCCTTTCATTGGTTTGTAGGGCCTTCCAATGAAGGGGATGGGGAGCTTGGGGGTGGGCTGGACTGCTGTGGTTGATGGCCTCTTTTTCCCACCAGGAGACCTCCAGAGAACCCGTTGATTTGATCCAGGGGCTCTGGATTTTTGGTCAATTTCCCAAGCTGCTTACAAAAAAGTCTATTTTAAAAAGTTGTTGTTTGCTGCATGCCTGTCTTGCCGGTTCAGGTCCAAATCAGCCGGGATTTCCGTTTTACAAGAGGGTAATGTAATGATTGATGATTGTACATGAATCTAATAAGGTTGGGAATTATGAGACTTGTGTATGTCAATAGTTGCAATTCTGTTATTCCTAGTAGTATTTTCCTATTCTGTTGGGTAATGGAATAAGCTTAAATGGATTGTTTATTTAATTAGTTGTTAATTTTGAGCTTCCCCCATTTCGCTGCCAAGTTACCTGGATGCCATCAAATCTGGAGGCTTTTTGCGCCCCTCATTACCCACAATTCATTAAGCCTTTTTAGGAAGTATTTCAAAGCGAGGTCAGCTCTAATGCACCTCACTTTGGAATTCTATTCCAACTTTGAGTCCAAATTCAAATAAGGTCGTTTTTTGCTGAACTTGTTTTATTAAATTTATTTATTTAAAAGCGAGGTTAGGGGTGCAGATGGCGGTGCCATAGGAGGAAAGGAAGGGGTGGATGCGCTGGGATCCTTTTGGAGTGGTCTTGCCCTGGCTAGAGGTGATCCAGAGTGGCCTGAGGTGACAGAGGCCAGTTGGCCACACCTCCGCCCAGAGACCCTGAGGCGTCAGAGGCTGGTGCACCTCTGCTGGAGGCCTGATCCTGGTGTGCCCAGCAAGGTTCCTGGCAAGGCCCCATTTGGATGGGACCATTCAGAGTGGTACAGCCACATATGGGGGAGTGGCTTAGGGCTGGTGGCAGGCCAGGCCTTGGGAGCCCCATCTGTTACAGGCCAGGTCAGATTTTTCTACCATATTAATCTATTGATCCACTTCTATAGTTTATCTAAACTTTTCTTTAGCAATATTGGTTTAGTAGTAGATAAAATTAAAAAACTATAGAAGATGCTTGCAATGTAGAAGACATCTTTAAGCAACTTTATCATACTAGTGACTGAACTAAGGCTCACCACTTTTTAATGGAGAAAGACTTGCATTGGCCGAGAATAACAATAAAACAGGTATAATAGACCTTTTTATGGTATAGAAAGCACAATTTGTATATGTTATCTGTAATAGTTAATTTAGATGAGCTGAAATCTAGCTTCTTCTTGCTAAATTAAGCATCAAGTTTCTTGAGGATACTAATAACTATTAAGTGCCATTCTTATGATTGGTTAGGGTTATTACTCTAATTTCTGAATGTAGCAAAGGAGCCATCTACTACCCACTAGTTAGAGATAGTATCAGTAGGTAATTAATATGGAATGAATGATAAAATTTTGTATATAAAATTTAAAAAAGAGTTAAAAGGTACATAAGGAAAAATTAGTAGTAAAATCTAGTATGTAAAAAGTGGTGTTTATAAAACTATCATCTGGATACTAACAGAAAAAACTCATATTATCTGGTTGCACAAAATATGGTAATCTGTAAATTATGCTTCTTGCTAAATGGGGCTTTGTGTTGTTGAATTTTTTTTTTAAATTTTATTGCGGGGAAGGCTGACCATGGGACGGACACTTCTGAATATGACTTAGGACAGATAAACTTAGTACTGGGGGAGGCACCCCAGAGAAGCGATGTTATCTCTTGTTGCCAGCGGGAACGCCACTTATGGGGAGGGGGAGGGAACGTGTGAAGGGGCCGTAGCCACTATTGAGCATGTGTGGAGAAAGGGTCTGATTTGATGAACCAGACTGAGAACCAGGGGGAACCAGCTGTCGGTGACGTGGTGGGAGGTATCCAAACATTCACGCTTGAAAGTGGTCCACCAAATGAGAACGGAATCTGTGGACAGTTTCTGGGAGGGTGGGGGTGGAGCCTGCAATGGCATTTAAGACAATCGTGTGGATGGTCCACATGGCGATTCCACCACCAGAGCATAAAGGGAGGGTGGAAGGGAGGAGGCCATTGATAGAGCAAACATATCTCTTGACAGACTGAAGGGATGCGTTTGATCCTGGCCCAGCAGACGTTGAACTTCGCACCATATCACTTTAGAGGTGAGGCACTTCTCCAGGCGGTGGAACAGCGTTCCATAATGGCCGCACATGACACAGGATGAGTGTAAAGCGTTAGAGCGCTCAGCTGTATGATATACACCCACCTCAGGCAGCGCCACGCATGGGAGCGGACTTGAGGCTGCAACAGAGGGTGATGTACATATTTCCAGATTGTTTTTGGGTCTCAATGGAATAGGGGTCGTCCATCATGTCCAGGTAGTCCACCCTGGATAGAACATTGGGCCGAATGGGGATCACGCCATCATGGATGGGTACCCCCTGTACCTCTTGTGTGAACTAAGGAGAGGGGCGGCCCCTTTGGGTTGTATGTCCGCTAATACAAATTCTCCACTCTGCGCTCCGCATGGAGAGTAGGATTCGTTTGTAGTGGGTTTTTGTCCCATGAGGACCTGTGGCCGATGTGTGTGATGCGAGGTATTTCATCAGGGAGTGGGGGTTTGATGGATTGTTGAGGCCCAAGGCTCGGGAGAAGTTGGAGTGGGCTGCGCAGGACCAGTGTTGGGATGGGAGTGTAGGAGCGGTGATGGCCGAGATCCAGGTGCCCAGGATCTTGGCAGCATGGGCTTTGAAGTCAAGCAGGCCCATGCCACCATAATGATGAGGGCTAAACATGACCTCTAGCCGCACTGGTGGAGGGCAGCCTGACCAAAGCCATCCTTGCAGAAAGGCATACAAGGATTTGAAGAAGCTTGGGGAGAAGGGGATGGCGTGGGCTCCAAACCAGACTTTGGATAGGAGCATAGAGTTGGCTAAAACAACCCTGCCAGTAAGGGAAGTAGGGTGGGTTCTGAGAGAGGCGATTCACTTCATCACATTGTCCAGAATATGGCACTCCATTACTGCTGACGCGTATCCACCTGCCTCCATCCACATGCCCAGACGGCGCACCGGTCCTATGGTAGGATGTGGCACGAAGGGGAGCACCAGTGGAGTGGTGTGTGTTGAGTTAGTAAGGCGTGGACGTGGGCGAGCAGATGGGCTAGGTTGGTAACTACTTGCTGGGGTCCAGCAGTTCTGAAACTGACCAAGGAGGATGGTTTTGGTTTTGGAGGCGTTCAGTGCCACGTTGCTTACCCGGGAATAATCCTGGATGAGAGCTTCAAGCGCGCGTGCATCTTGATTATTAGACACCCCAACCACACAATCGTTTGTAAACTCCAATATCTTAACTGGGGCTTGGCCTGGCACATGGACCCCAGTGAGTTGGGCATTCACATTTCGCAGTAGTGGGTCAAGGCTGAAGTTGTATAAGAGTGGGCTGAGGGGGTCCCCTTGTCGCAAGCCCCTTTGAGGGTGGACTACTTCCGTTAGGAAGCCAGGGCCACACTGCCATTGTTGCAGATTCCGTGAGCAGCATCACCCAGTTGATGAAGCAAGGGGGTAGGCGGAATTGATGGAGGCAGGCCCTTAGGTATTCCCAGTTTACTCTATCATAGGCCTTTTGTTGGTCCAAGAATACAAGTGCCCCAGAGGCTGTGGACTGACATACATTAGCCACAGAGTGCACGTTATCTCGAATTGACCTTCTGGGGATGAAACTGAATTGTTCTGGGAGATGGTGGCAGATGCTACAGTCCCTAATTGGTTAGCCATAATTTTTGTTAAAATTTTAGTGTCTGTGTTTGTTAGAGAAATGGGGTGCCAGTTGATTAAGTTAAGCTTATCCCCTTTCTTGAAGAGTGTAACAGTAAAGGCCTCATGTCCTCCTGGTAGGGGGCGCGTTTCCAACAGCCTTTGGTTAAATGAGGCTAGTAGCAATGGGGATATATATTAAAATAATTTTTGTAGAACTCATATGGAATGCCATCTGGGCCTGGGAATTTTCAGTTTGGTGCACCAAGAATGGTGTCCATAATTCATTCAGAGTAATTAAATTCATTATTTCTGGGTATCAGAAAATGGTGCATATATGAGCTTGGTCGAGAAAATCTGCCACTTTGGCCAGCTGAATTGCATCGCTTGGTACAACTCGGAAAAAAATTTTGTGTTTTGATTACCACTTTGGCTGGTGTATCCGCAATAGAATTATCCAATCTTTGCACCTGTGTGCAGGCCACGCTCTGGCATGGTGCGAAGATTTTTTTAAAGAAATATGCGGTGCACTTGTCACCTTTTGTGATGCATGTGGCCCTGTATTGAACACAAACCCAATCTTTGTGTTGCCTTTCGAGTGTGTTGAGGTGGGCGGCTGCCTCCACCCACTTCTGGCCCCATGCAGGGCTGTATCCTGTGGCTGGAATGTTGGACTCCAAGTGGGCCAATTCTGCCAGAGCGCGCGAGATAACTGCTGATGTGGCTTGTGAGCGTCTGGAGGAGAGATGGTGATAGTGGTGGATGGTGTCCTCTTTGAAAGTTGCCCATATAGAAATGGGGTCCGCGCAAAATGGTGCAACAAACAATTTTGCCAAAGTTGCCTCTTCCACCCATGTGGAAAATCCTGGTGATGTGAGCTTGGGGGGCGGATTTTGCACCAATGTGGGGCCTTAGCAACTGTGACCAGTAGGTGGTAGGTTATCAAGACCAGTTGGTGGTCGGAGAATTCCATTTTTGTTGTTTTGAAGTGGGAGATGTGGGGTTGGGTATTTCGCCAGCGTTAGAATAAGGTCGGTGCAAGTCATGGACCTTAATTGGCCATTGTGGATGTGGGGACGTGTCATGTTTTGAGCAGCGGGGTATGTCACAGCAGTGCATCCATTAACCCAAGGGTGGCCTTTAAAACGCGTAGTTCTACATGACCCTGTGGGGCGTGGGGTGAGTGAGGCCACCGGTCTGTTGGTGAGGTTAGCTAACAGTTCATGTCGCTGACTAGGAAAGAATCAGGGGGTAGCGGGAGGGATTTGACTGATGAGAAAAATTCCTGATGCTCGTGTGCACCATTTGGGGCATAGATGTTGATGATTGCATGTGCTACGTTGGCCCACGAGAAGGTGATGACAAGCACTTGGCCATTTAGGAATGTTTCTGAGGATACAAATTTGAAAAAATTATTTTTCTGAACTAGCACCCCACAGTGCTTCGACCAAAAGGATAGGGATTGGAGGAGCATTGTTTTCCAAGTTTCCTCAGAACCTCGTGGACAGTGGGACTCCTGGATGGCCAGGATATCCACGGGTAAATTGTGTTGTAAAAAACTCAGTTTCCTAGCCCAGGATGGGTAGGCCTTGAGTCCGGCGATATTCAATGTCCCTAAAGTGAAGGTTTCCCCCATTGCACCTTAGGTGTGAGGGGGTGGGCCCCCGGGCCCACCAGCCTCTTCTAGGTCCCCATGGGCTTTCACAGCAGCGCGGGTGTTAGCAGCAATGCTATCAGAGTTTTTGTTGATTTTTTCAGAAAGAGTCACATTGGCTTTGGCCTTCACTTTTTGTTTTCCCAACGTCAGACGAATTTTTTGCGGTGCAGATGAGTTTGGTGCACCATAGAGCGGGTCAAAAAAAAATTTTCAGTTGGGATAGGTCCCAGGTCAGTTTCAACTTGAGCTTGGGTGCAACAATTTGGGTGAGATTGAGTCTCCTATTGGATCCTCAGATTGAGTGGCCCACTCAGCATGGGCTTTCCAATCTGATTGGATGATGGATTCCCAAGTTGCTTCCACCATGAAGGTTTCCATGTCCTCCTGGCGTTGTGAGTGTGGGATAGCGGTGGCAGCCTTGGCCCTTTCCTTGGCTGTGGCCCTATGGGCCTGCTTGGCCTTCTTCCATTCTTGTGGGGAGATAGGCTTTACTAATAGGTAGCAGCCTTGTGCTCCCCACGGGAAAGCCTCCTTGGTGCTTGCAGTTGGTTCATAGTGCGCCTCTCCGTTGGCCATGCCCGCTGAGGGGTGCTCTTGGAATGTGACGCCTCCTTGATGGGGCATGCATGTGCCTTATGGCCAAACGCGTCACAGTGGGTGCAAATGGGGGGCGCGCTGTCCACGGTCACCCGGAATGGGTGGGTGGTATGCCCTGCAATATCAATAAAAGTGTAGTGCGGGATCTGGGTTAGGTCCTTCGTGATCTCCTCAGTTGGGGTCAGAACTGCGATAGCTTTGCCAGTGCACAGGTGTGGCATCAGCATGAAGCATTGCATTTCAAAAGATTGTATTTCGCCATATATGGTGAGACCATCTTTCAGGTGTTGTTCCAAAGTTTCACGTTTTACCATAGTAGGCAAAAAGTCAAATGTGAGGAAAATTTGGTTTGATTTTGTCCATCTGGTGCATTTGGTTTTGACGACCTGTTGCCCTTCGGGGAGGTCAACCACTATGCACACCACTACAGCCTCATCTGCTGCTTTTTTGCTTTTGTAACCTAGGTCCAGCCAACCGTGTGGCATGGAGTGAGGTGCAATGTACACCGATGGCAGGAAAATTTTGTATACATCTTCACAAAATTTTTCTTATAAGGTCATTTTTTGGATGTCCAGATACACGTAGACTCCAAATTCCACCAACGAAAGTGGTTGGGAGTGTAGCATGTTGATGTACTGGTTGCATCGTGCTTGCCATGTGAGTATCTCTGGGGAAATTGTGACCGCCGGTTTTTTGAGATTTTTGTCTATTCCGCCAGATTCTCTGGGGCGTTTTCAAACGTTGGAGGCCGCGGGCCTTCCATCTGCTCCTCTTACCTTGCTTTCCCAACTGCTCCCTGACATGGGCGCAGACTAATCTCCTCTGTGAGATTATCAAACTAGATTCAGTTTTGAATTGAATAGGTTGCAAAAGTGATTGCAACGAGAAAGAAAAGTCCAATTGTAAAAAATCTTTTTTAAAAAGAATGTTTAACCATATCACATGTAATTTAACTATTGGTTAATTAAGAATGATTGAATTAACAATAGGATACATGTATTTTGGTTATGAGTTTTAAATCCCAAAATGACCAAATTCAGCTAACCTTTAAGTTTCAGAAACGAAAGGGTAATGCCAAGAATATTTCATCAGTATCATAATATCACCTTGATATATCACAGCTTGCTAACTTTTATAGACTAATAGTGGAGTTACTCAGCATTGCTCAGGATTATTTATTATTAGCCAATTTAAACTGATTAATTTAGGTTCTATATTATAGATAACACAAAATTGCTTACTCATTACCATTAAACATATCAAACTGACTAATCACCAACCACTTACCCAATACAGTCAAACCTATCAAATCAATAAACTACCACCAATCGCTTAGCCAAACCCAAATGAATTTATTGAATTACTTTAATACCATCAAACTATTTGACAAACCCAAAGAACCTATTAAATCAATTAAAACCCATCAACCACTTGGCTAAAGCCAATTGAATATAAGAAACAACCAAAGTTCACTAAAACCTTGGCCAAATAAAATTAAGCTTAATCAATTAAAACAAACTTTACCAACACTTGGCTAAATCCAATTTATTTATCAATTTAGTAATTTACCACCAACCAATTACCTAAAACTATTGGATCTATCAAATTAACCAAAATCACCAGACACTCAGCCAAATAAAATTAGACCTATTGGATCAATTAAATACCATCAAACTGCTAATTTAAAACATTTCTATGTTTAAAGAACAATATGTATATATATGACATATCATATTTTAAACTACTAAGCTAAATTCAACCCAACTTGGCACAAATATTATATAAATTAAGAGAAACAACTTAAACAGGTATTTTAAAAGCGTAATAAGAAAATTAAAATAAAGTAGTTATTTTTAAAAATTCTTGGATGATAAATAGTTAAGCTAACATACCCTTATGGGTAGAATATGATTATAAATGGATTATCATAGCATACCAATACCAAACCTATTGGAATTTCATAAAAATTTTAATATTCAGGCGCTATGAAGGCTATGAAAGTATTACTTTCATGGCTCTAGCAAAGGTGGAAACAAGGCAACAAAGTTATTAGTCTCATTGCAAAAATAAATTTCAATTAGAATACTGAACGTTGTTATGAATTGACTAAAATCAAGCTACTTAAGACAAAAAAAGTGGTCCTTTATTAATTAAAGATGAGGGATACTTAAAGGGGTAGTTTAATAGTTCTTTGTGAGGATCTTCGTGCTTCAACCAAGAAAGATCTTTTCTAATAGAGGACCAATATCGCTGATTATTATTAATATACTTGTGATGGTCAGATCTGATAAGATTCTTGTTTGATGAGATTGACATTATTGTGGAGGGCTTAGCCCCTTCAGATTGCTTAGCCCCTTTGGATTGCTTAGCCTCATCCTTCAGAGGAGGCTGATAACTATGAAGAGCCGATTGTCAGTCTATCCAAGAATTGGATATCTCCAATGGGGTTTTTAAGATCTTATTAGACCAAGGCACTGAATCATGATCTTGATTATAATTGGTCATCAAAGTTGAATCTCCAAAAAAACCCCTCAAGATCTTGCCTAGGGGGGCACATACTTATGAAGAAACCTACTATGACTCTATTGACAACATTAACAGTATCAATAGCTGAAATGGAGTATATAATACCCTGGCAATAAATAATACGGTAAGGATCAGCCCATAAGGTATCAAGTTTTTGAATTCATCCTATGGGTCTACGATGATAAATGATTACAAGATCCCCAATTTGATATTCAGGTAATATATGTAAAGAGAGTGTCTGTAACTCTCTCGTTCCCAGCAAGGTGATGTGGTATGCAAACCCATATTGCTAAGGAACTAGCTGTTAAGAAAAAGGGTAAGAAGACACCTCAAACGGTGTCTGTGCCAAAGGTACCCCAGGCAAGGGTGTAGAATGCAACATATAAGACCAGGT